>JBAMJV010006102.1:0-191617 GCA_037951105.1 Echinarachnius parma
CCTTTCTCTTTTCGTTGCCCTTGGATCCCTTTCTCTCTCTAGTTTGTATTTCTCTATATTATACAGTCAAGCATGCGTAGGCGGTCACCTGTCTATAGCACCCAACCTGCCCTCAGTGGCCACCGTAAATGGTCTCCTTCAGAGAAAAGTAGTGTTAGGGAGCCTGTCATTAGAAGTTATCTGCCCCACTATCCTTGTTACCCATATAAGTGGTCACTATACACAGGTTCGACCGTATTTCTTTTCTCACTCTCTAAATCCCCCCCCCCCCCCCATCTTTCCATTTCTTTCTCCCTATCCCTCTATGTCTCTTTCCTTTTGTGCATACTTTTAACAAGTCGTGCATCTACTTTTAATTAAATACACAACACTATTAACTCTTTGCCTTTGGAACATGATATGCCTGATTAACATTGTAAGCATTCTGCATGCTTTATGAGAACGAAATGATTTAAGGAAGTTGTGTTCACCCATTCATTTGAACTGATTTTAGCAACTTAGTTATTATAGCAAGCATATTACTTCAAAGATCACTTCCTGATTGTAAAATAGAGGACTAATCCTAAACGGGTTTCCCATTTAAGACTAATTGATTTAAGGATACCATGCATTCTCCATATACCATAGCTTGAACATTCTTTGCGGGACCAGTCCTGAATGGGTTAACGCATTGAAGACTAATTGGTTTGGGGATAACATGCTATCTCCATAGGTCACAGCCCGAGTGACCTGAAGACCAGTCCGGGCAGGGTTAACTCATTGAAGACTAATTGGTTTGGGGATAACATGCTATCTCCATAGGTCACAGCCCGAGTGATTTGAAGACCAGTCCTGGCAGGGTTAAGCCCGGCGCAGACAGAGCCGACTAAACCCGATCCGACCCGACACGACTGAAAGCCACAGTCGGTCCGATTCAGTCGCGGCCGATTCAACATGTTGAATCGGGCCCGAATGGCTTCCGACTGGCAAATCGGAGTCGTGTGGCAACGCACACGGAGCCGACCCAACTAAAAACCAGTCGGATCGGGTCGAATCGGCTCTGTCTGCGCCGCGCTTTAAACGAACGACCGCGATCATGCATGTTTGCAATTATTCAGGCCACTAATTCCTCCGTTATTTATTATAAAATCTCATATTACTACATGTACTAGGTGAACGAACTCAATCAAATGCCTGAAATACTATTTGTAAACAGTTTGTTGTATATGTATGCTAATCCAGCATTGTGAATTATATTCCCACTTCAATTAAATTTGACTGACATTGGTAATCTCAATATAATCCTAGAGCCAGTGAAACCTTCTATATCTACACGATCAATTGATTATGTTCGTTTGGGGTGGGGGGGGGGGGGGGGGGGTGGTGAGATATGTTATTGTTTAATTGATGACAAATGGAACCATATTACACCATTATCTAGATAAGGAAGCCATTTAGCCTAATACAATGAAGATGGCTGCGTTATGTTGGTTTGGGGGGTGGGTGAGAGGTATTTCGTTGTTTAATTGATGATAAATTAAAACATATTACACTTAATCCAGATAAGTACTTTTTTTGATGGCCACCATGCCACGTTTTGTACAAAGTGCATCAAACCGGACTTGCAAGTTGTTTAAACTGTCTGCACACAGGTATGGTACTGCTGTTTTATATGGTCATGGTATACCGTTGCAACAGCAGCAACAACAGCAACGCACCAATACATTAACAACAACAAAAACAACACCACTATCACTATCAATAATCATAGTAGTATAAATAATATTGTTTAAATTCAAACATAGAGAAAACTGACTAGAAATATTTGAGTGATTAAAAGTGAGCAAAGAAAAATAGGCTTCGCCGGGAATCGAACCCGAGACCGCCGGATTGCTAGACCGGTGCTCAAACCATCAAGCCACGAAGACTTTGTATGGTAGGCGTTCCCATGAAACCCTTTTCAATGCTCGATTAGTCAGAAGCTATATAAACTGGGCCAGTCCCAAGGATAATTAAATCAACTTTTATAGAGAAAGGCGCAGGATCACGCGAAGTGATGCAGCTTTTTTTTTTATTAATTAAATTAAAACATAGAGAAAACTGACTAGAAATATTTGAGTGATTAAAAGTGAGCAAAGAAAAATAGGCTTCGCCGGGAATCGAACCCGAGACCGCCGGATTGCTAGACCGGTGCTCAAACCATCAAGCCACGAAGACTTTGTATGGTAGGCGTTCCCATGAAACCCTTTTCAATGCTCGATTAGTCAGAAGCTATATAAACTGGGCCAGTCCCAAGGATAATTAAATCAACTTTTATAGAGAAAGGCGCAGGATCACGCGAAGTGATGCAGCTTTTTTTTGTATTAATTAAATTAAAACATAGAGAAAACTGACTAGAAATATTTGAGTGATTAAAAGTGAGCAAAGAAAAATAGGCTTCGCCGGGAATCGAACCCGAGACCGCCGGATTGCTAGACCGGTGCTCAAACCATCAAGCCACGAAGACTTTGTATGGTAGGCGTTCCCATGAAACCCTTTTCAATGCTCGATTAGTCAGAAGCTATATAAACTGGGCCAATCCCAAGGATAATTAAATCAACTTTTATAGAGAAAGGCGCAGGATCACGCGAAGTGATGCAGCTTTTTTTTTTATTAATTAAATTCAAACATAGAGAAAACTGACTAGAAATATTTGAGTGATTAAAAGTGAGCAAAGAAAAATAGGCTTCGCCGGGAATCGAACCCGAGACCGCCGGATTGCTAGACCGGTGCTCAAACCATCAAGCCACGAAGACTTTGTATGGTAGGCGTTCCCATGAAACCCTTTTCAATGCTCGATTAGTCAGAAGCTCTATAAACTGGGCCAATCCCAAGGATAATTAAATCAACTTTTATAAATAATATATTATAAATAATATTGTGTTACTCAATGAAAGATGGGCATCTTACACAGTTAAGTCGCCTTCAGGTTATACAAAATAGATGCTTACGTTTGGTACTTGGTGTAAATAGTCGCTTCAATAGAGAAACTTTATATATAACACTTGGTGTCGATCAACTGGAAGTTCGCCGAAAGAAACAAGCTTTGGTTTTTATTTTTAAGTTACTACACAATCTTGCCCCTCCATTGTTGTCATCCCGCATAGAGTTAAAACCCCACTTAGATTATAGATTGCGACATGCAAACACCCAAATTGAATTGCCTCGACCCCGCACAAACTTTATTCGAAATAGCCCATTATATGATGCATCAAAACTGTTTAACATTCTACCTATTTATTTACGAATTATACACGACGTTAAGATATTTAAAAAGGAAATTATGAAGCTACCCATACTAGATTTATAATTCATGTGCATATTAACTGTTCAATGATTGTTTTACTCATGTATATATTTATGCCTATTGGTTTCCTCGTTCATTCTGATTAGTAAATTATTATTACCCCAATCTTTGTAAATATGTTTTATTTTTCCCCTGTTTAAATAACTTGTTTGTAATTAATATTTTGTATTATTTTATGTATTTCTGTATTCTTTTGTCTCACGGCCCTGCTGAAAAACAGCTTGTAGCTGAAAGCGGGCATTTTATTATTGTATATACCGTGATTAAATAAAATAAACAAACAAACAAACATAACATAACATTATATACTATTTTATTATCAAAATCATTATTGTGAAAATGTTGTTTGTGAATTGTGATGTATTCATTTTATGAAATTTGTATTTATGTTGTTGAAAATGGAAACTTGAACTTGAAACAAGAAAAAACAACTAAATCAATTATATTCGAGCAGCCCGCAGCTACGCCAATGTGGCTATGATGATCTATTCCATATTTTGAGACGACGCATTCTCAGTCGGTAAGTAGACGTAAAGGCAATAACATGGCATTGTAATAATGATGAACTTAGATTGCCATTAGCATCAAAATGTCACCCATTTGAGCATCTATATCTCTTCTTCAGTATGAGTAGCTGGGTTCTCGCAGACTCTTAGATTTGAGGGCTATATAGGATATATCCTTGATTGATTTCAATTGTCTTAAATCTGGGCCATAAGTGACGGACCGCTCCAACATTATTTCACATCATTCTGGAAAATCGTTTGACATTACGAATGAAGAGTGCAAAACGCCTACGCAGTCATGGCAGTGGGATAGAGTGGTCGGACTGATATGTGTTGTTGTTGGGGGGGGGGGGGGGGGGGGGCACACGAAATATTTGTTTGGGGGGGGGGGACAATAATGTATTTAGATTTTTAAAGATTTATTCCTTTTTTGTGGGGGGGGGGGGGCAGATTTATTTATTTATTTTTAATTTTTTTTTTTTGGGGGGGGCGTGCCCCGATGTTCCCCTCTGCCTACGCCATTGCGCCTACGCATACTTCTACTTCCATTTAGTTTGAACTGACGGATGCTATGTCAATAATGTATGCGACTCACATTTTGACGTTTTTGTTCCATAACAATGTAAATAGATAAACTAAATCAAGTATATCTGGAAATTGATAATGAACACTTTTTGTAAGGAATATAAATATTACAATCATATTATTGACTACATGAATCATTTCTAAAAGCTTTGTGTAATAAGTAGAACTACTATCAGTATATATAAACTACTGTCTTTATATCACATATGAACTGCATGTTTACATGAAGTTGCGGGCATATCGGTTTGTAGCAACAGTGCACATTGTGTGGGCATGCCCTGTGTTATACGAACAATCCAAGCTCAAAGTCATGTTATTTCTGGAATAAAAAAAACAGCAACGACACAATCGATATTCGAGATATATAATAAAACATGAAACTTTGAAATGAATTTCAAAGTGAGAATGCGTTTAACCTGCATTCCTATATCGTATATTGGTTAAACAAAATGCTTAAGAGAGGACTATGTTGCTAAAGTAACAACGATATGTAGTCAAACAATCTCAAGCCAATCTTTATTTTCAATACATTGTGTTAAAGGTAACATTAAATATCGTCGAGCGTTGGGATCGCCACTGCGGGTCGCCATTTTGAAATATTCTAGTTTGTGCGCACTGCAACACATATTACGCACCGTACGCACATACTACCATGACTACGCGAGGTGTTTCCGAGATTGCATCACTCGTCTGAGGATGTTTTACTAACCTCTAAAATCGGTTTTAGAATCTTTTTAATCACAAACAAATTGATACTAGAATCAATTATAGTGTTTTGTGTAACACCTAATCCGAGCTATCATTAATAAATTAAATCAATGTGGCTTGCATTCCAGCGTTATCATGATACTTTCTCGGCTTCTCGCTATGAAATAATGTTTACTTAACAACGGACATACATGTATGAAATAGTCACATGCAAAAGGCCTGCTGTCACTCTCTCTCTACATTATATGGTAAATAAATCGTGATTTTTCGTTTACTTACAGGGTTTTGTGCAGTTTGGTTAGAATGGGCAAATTAGTGTTCTTCAAGCCGCTCGGGAATGTATGATCCTGTATCAAGAAAGAAAACAAAATAAAGATATTAAAGGGATAGTTGAGTTCTGGTAAGGAGAGTACAGTTTTAGTGAAACTGAATTTTAGTAACCAAAACATGCATCATTACATTACAAACTAATAGTTATAACTAGAAAGGAACACAAAATTACAAATGACGTAGTAAAGATCATGTTATCATTCAAAAAGAGCCGTTAACACGTAAGAGGGCGCTCTCTAAACACTCATCGGTTTCAACCATTTTGAATAAAATATTGTGCATGTGATGCTTTGTTGAAATAGTGATTAGATAGAGAAATAACCAACAACTATTTAAATACCTATTTTGTAACTTTTTTAAAAGAGGAAGCATTTTTTAAAAATTTGTAACAGCTGGTTCAAAATTCTCTAATAAACCCGGGGCCCCGGGTTTATTACAAATTGTTATATTTATGGATATTTCAGCCGTCTCTGAACCGATTTTGATCAAACAAAGATGATTTTATTATTTAAATATTATGCTCTTTCAAATTTTACACTCAGTTTTTCATTACCTCACAAACCAATTAAGTAGTCTAGCGCCCTCTCTACCAAAACTCAACTCTCCCTTTAAGTAAATAAACTACTAATTTGTTAGGTTAAAGGGGTAGTTTAGTTTTGGTAGAGAGGGCGCTGCACATCACAATTTTGTTGTGAGGTAATGACAAACTGAGTGTCGAATTTGAGAGAACATGCAATTTTAATGGCAGAATAAACTTTATTTGGTCGAAATCGGTCCACAAACGGCTGAAATATTAATAAATATATCTGATCTTATAATTATTTGGGGCCCAAATAATAAAGATTTTTCAAAAAATTAAAAAATGCAAACACTTTTTTAAAAATTGTCAAAAGCATTTTTAAAATAGTTGTTGATGATCTCTCTATTTAAATCATTATTTCAATTAAAACATCACATGCATAATTTTGTATGAAAAATGGTTAAAATCAATGCCTTTTTAGAGAGCGCCCTCTTGTGTTTTAATGGCTCTTTTTTTAATGATAATGGGCTTTTGACTTAGTCTTTTTAAATTTTGTATACCTTTTGAGCATGGTGGAGTTATAACTATTAGTTTATAATGTTATTGTCCAGGTTTGGTTACTAAAGTTCAGCCTTACCAAAACTTTACTAACCCTTTAATACCACATTATGTTATAAACAAAATATTACGCATTGATATGTTCATTTTGATATGAAGCTAAATACAAAATGTCGATGTGTAATTGCAATTTAACAAGAAACGCCGAAATTGGTGCCGTTAATAAAGTAAGGTTCAGTTTAAGAATGGTTAATTGGTCAGATGTAAATCGTTTTCTGAGCCCATACTCTCAGAGCGCAATTTGGTAAATAGTTGTTCCATAAAATGCACATGCAATAGCATTTAGAATAGAGATGGAAGACACATGACCAGTCAAAACATCCCTTCATACACATAATGAAGACTATAATCACGTATATTTAAAGAAAATGGGTGTTGTGCATTTCAAATACCGTACAGGGAGACCGCGGGATAATGCGCACGCCGTGCGCTCTATAATTCCGTTCGGTGTCTTGGCATGGCTTACATAATACAGTAGAAGGTCGCGCTCGCGTACGTATGCTTCCGCTTGGCTGTGTATAGAAATGGCGCTGCCCTGTGCGCATTTTCGAACCTAACGACGCAATGACTTTAACGAAGAAAGGGCAAATCCCGACATAGTTGCATCGAATCGATTGATTGATTTGCCAAAAATGAGCACAACTAATGTTATCGCCCTTTCTTAACCTTGAGACTAGTAAATACAAACCTGATGAATCCCCAGCAGAAAGGTCGGCACGCTTACGGGGCTCCAGAATTATCACGTAGTTTGGAAAGAAAACATAGACTTATCGACAGACTTGCGGATATGTTTTCTTTCCGAAAAGTGGCATATTCAGCTAAGGTTCGAGGCGCATGTATAGGCTACACATCTCGTTTCTGTAGAGACTTGTACGCAATAACTCAACACTGACGCGGTATACATGAACCTAGGACTGTATACGTATAGGGTTAAGTCCCCGTCGACGACATGCACCCCCTCCACCCACCTCCCCCGTAAAATAACTTCGAAAATCTGTCCACCACGCCCCCTCCGGGTAATTAATTTTTGAAAAGATACTACTCAAACTCAGCAGTGTCGGATGACGCATTACGGTACACGAATACACCCTATGGAGGTCCCCGGTTATTGCCCCGCATCCCCCTCCCCCTCCCTCCCGATAAACCAATAACATTACTAAATACAGCCAGCACATCTGATATCATCCTTGATGTGAAGGCTCACCATTCTTCCCGTAGGGTCTGATTATAATGACGTAACCATGGCAACCCCGAAGACAAAGAGATGTTTCCCTCAGGGTTTAGGGACAAGAAGTGGGGTGTTTGAGATTAGCAGGGGTTTTAATGAAAGAAATCATGTACCAACAATAATTCTTTTGTTTAGTTCTGATACAATCATTAATGAATATATTTAAAGTTAGCTAGTCTGTCAGTATAAAGTAAGTAATGAAATTGGTAAGTTTGTCAGTTAATTAGCTAGTTAAGTTGGTAGTTAGTAAGTTGGTTAGTTAGGTAGTTAATTAGTATGACAGTTTTTTAGTAAGCTAGTAAGTTAGTTAGTTAGTTAATTCGTTAGTTAAGTAAGTAGCTAGTTTAATAGGTGACTGTTCAGTAAGGGGGTAACCTCTACCCCTTTTTGCCAGCTGTTTTATCACTTGATATGTACGCCACTGCCTGGAGGCGATTAGAAAGGTCCCTTCCTTCCCCGTCCGTAAAGTCTGATGAAAAAAACGCGCCAGTGGCACGCCTGCTTGAAATCAGAGATAATCATTCTGGGGGAAAATGCAAGAAATTGATTCCTACCACGCTATTTGGTGACATTGGAGTTAAGTTGACAGTGGAGTGTCCCCCTTTTTCCATGTGTTGGTTATCACACAAACGGGAGAGTAAGAGAGGATGAGGCAAGTGAACTTCACACAACTAATGATGAAGATTGGGAATACTTTACCGGTGTGGGAGCGGAAAAAGTCCGGCCGTGGAATAAGTCCGGATGGACAAGATCCGCGCGCGGATTTTGTAAGGCTTGCCGATATCCTATTTTTGGTAGCTAACTTCAATTTTTAGAAAATATGGTTGCGAACAAAACTTACCATAACCCTTACCCTAAATATGGTGGCTATAATTTTGTTAAATTTGGTGCTATGGTTAGATTTGGTGGTCATTATGTAGATTTAGTGGCTTTGGTTAAATTTGGTGTCCAAAACTATAAAAATTGAAGTTAGCAGCAATCTCCCTAAATTGCACTGCCCGGAGTGATGCCGCGGCCGGATCAAATCGGCGACCACACCGGACTGCTAAGTCACATGATCGGTGCAAAGAACAAACTACTATTTACGGTATGAACATATATAATGCACATTACATTCCAATTATTGTATGCGCTTTACATAATTACACATTTTACACAATACAAACATAAATAAAATCAATATAAAGGCAAACATTTTAGACATCACACAAAAATAAATGTCTTCAGAGCTTGGTTAAAAAAGGTTACTTGAGGGTATTCGTCGAATTTCAAGTGGCAGTGCATTCCAAAGTGTGGGGGCTGATTTTGAGAAGGGCCGATTACTGTAAGTCTGAGTATTAAGAAGAGGGACAGTTCAAGTTGTTGTGATGATAACCTAAGAGTGCGTACAGAGGTGTATCGGTAAATCAATTCAATTAAATAAGGTGGAGATATAGTATTCGCAACTTTATAGCACATACGAAGAATTCTTAAAAATGACGCGTTTTTCAACTGGTAGCCAATGAAGACTACGTAAAATGGGGGAGATTGGATCTCTTGAACGAGCACCAACCTACAAACCAACGTACAAACCGGAGTATGAAAGTTCCTTTCGGAATGGATTTGAAATAACTGAACATGTATTGGTAATTGGTACTATTTGTTTGTATCTTCGGGGTTTGACGGAAAAATCAATCTGAACGCTTCTCATATGGCGATCGGAAATTGCTCTTAAATGTACACAAGGAATTAGCAGGATTTTAGGTAGTTTATAGAAAGTGTATACAGTAGGGTTGTTTAATTCTACACCAAAATCTGTACATTTAAGAACATAAGTAGCACTTAGCAGCATATTGTAATATCTGAACAAGCCATCAGTAACGGTGGCTTGTTCATAGTTTAAACATCTGGACAATGTGTTTTTGCCCTCAAATCGAAATGTTTCCATAAGTTATCAAAATAGCACATTTCCAGGTTTAGTGATCTTGCCGCTAGCGGTAGAGTATCAGTAGCATGTCTCTATACATGTATATTCTACAATTTATGAAACAGTTCAGATTTGAAGAAATACTAAACACAGCCTGAAATAGCTGACGAGTTGAGGGATTTTAAATGTATTTAAGGGTTTTTCAGAATGAGTGCGTCACAGTTTAAAAAAACTATTTTCCTTGACTTTTTCCATTAAAATTACTATTTTGGGTGAGCATCTATGTTTAATGCAATCTAGAACAAGCTTTATAACAATTTTGTCTCGTTCATGGTATCCAAATTCGCGTATTTCACGCGAATGATCGGGATTAAATTCTGACATCAATTGTAATCGGCAATAGGTTTTTTTGAAGTCTCAAATATAACTTTTGGACAAATATCATGAATTTAGTGCATTATTTTAATGCAATGTAGTCATGGTAGTAGGACATCGTGACAATTATGTCTCGCATTTGGTATCGGTACTAAGTTAGGATTATGTTCAACGTTTAGTACTAACACAGTCACATATATCAACGTGAGATATGGAACAACCGGTTGTGAAAACTGTGCACTTGTTATATATTTGACATGTTTGATAGATAAATTAACGTCTGATAACGTGAATCAATTTTATTTTGTTACTTATGAATATTTGTTGCAAGGGCCAAAGTCTTGGATTTGCAAGTGGTTTTATATTGATTCAGATTATCTCTCTTATGGATGTCTTTGTTTCATAGAACCAATTTGTTTTAAAAGGGTTACAATTGCCAGTGTGCCTTCTTAATAATTGCACATTTGAATGAAAACAGTCTCTTTAATGGGAATCGAAGCTTTCTTTCTATCAACCAAGCATGCTTGCATAACAGTGATTTGTTCTTAATGATACGGCACAGGTTTACCCACTCGCGTAATGTCGAGAGCTTGAATTTCTCTTAAACTTCCTTCGTTTTACGAAGGCTGAGCGCCTGGCTAGAAGACAGAAGATAACTTTTTTTTTAAGAAAATCAATTTGGAACCTGATCGTGATGGTATGGACAGAGTTAAAGGGCATGCAAATAGCAATATATATTGACTTGTTTATGAAAGGCGTCCGGAAACAATAACGATTTGTTGATCTCTGTTGAAAACTAACATCGATTTAAGGATGGAATCGCCCTAAGGGTGCGGGAAACTCAAGTCATGTTAACGGTGCAACGTTGCAAGTGCGCATGCTCAGGTTACACCTTCTGGCATCACGTGACATGGGTGCAAGCGCGGCGCTCTTTGGTATAAAGTGTTTGCGATGTTTTATAATTTACATTTTTGGGGGATTTTGTCATGTCATAGTGTGTTTGTTTTATTTCAACATACTGTGCAATAGAATTTACACCATTCAAGTAAAGTTCTGGATTAAAGGGTATTAGTATTGAATAGCAACAATTAAATATTTTCAAAGCAAAGCAACATTTGTAAATAAACTAATGAAGTTATTCAAATTTAAGTTGTGGATGTTGAATTTCAGTAGCGATAATTTATATGACTTAATAAAGAGCAATGCAATTATGGCTTTCTGTTATTATTATCGTTTAGAGGGTGAACAGACATTTGATTTGATACACAACTTGGCAATTTTGGCCTCCTGGATCCCATGAAATCCTTATGTGAACATACCCACATTTTACTCATTCTTACGGCGGCAAAAGATGATGGGAGCGGCCATATTCTTGTAATTACCCGACATGTTTTGCAAACTCTGACGTATGTGCTTAGGGCCGAACAAAAAGCTTTTCACTGATTTCAAAGCATCTACACGTATTCAGACAATGTTTTGAATTGGTGCTATTGAAATGCATTAGCGCATATCATTGACCGTAGTCCGCACCAACCTAATAATGGCGGCCTCCAGTGTTCGCGTGAATAGTGGTATACCCGATAGAGTTTTCACATATTTCTTCCAAAGCAGAAATCTGAGTCGGAGTATAATAAACAGGCATATTACGATGTATAAGGTAGGATAAACTCTATTCTTCAGTTGCATTGCCCTTTAAATCATGATAAACCAATACTTATACATTTTTACAATTATTATGGTTTTATAAAGATTACAAAAAGATTATAAAGATTTAAATCAAGAGTATACAAAGCAATATCCACTAATTTGAATCAAGAGTATACAAAGCAATATCCACTAATTTGCGATTAAGGGTTTAGATATTGACTTTATGAATGCATTTATGCTTCCGTAAAGGGCCGTGTATACTATTCGTGCACAAATTTACGAAATTATAGTATCCACTAAGCATGCAAAGCAGGGTGCGTGTTTGCAATCATGGTGCTAACAAAACTCGGTGCCTTTAATCGTAAAATGACTTGCGCCTTTCTAGCGAAGTTTATTGACCCTAAAGAATAAAAGGGACATTTTGTAAATTGTTTGTGGAAGAAATATATTTCAATATATATTTCAATGTATTGCCGTCAGTTATTGAACCTTCAAGTTCCCTTGTGGATTGTAAATAACGTCTTCATCATTATTTGTTTTCAAACTTTAATTAAAACTCCTCCACCAAATGAAACATGATTTTGCAAACATCGTTATGAGCAAAATTAATATCTTACTTGGTTATTGTATTATGCAAAATAATGGAAATACATGCGAACATTGCGTCTGGTTTGGCGCCAAGCCTGATCTCGATTACGCACAGTAATAAAAGTGACACAAAATAGTCTTGTCGTCATTAGGTTCCCAACCATCATTTACTAAATCATATTAACGACTAAAACAACAATAAAACTGTCAGAATATGGACATGAGGGGCAGTACATTGCTAGTTAAACATCCCGGTACATCCTTGGGGTGGAGAGGGGGAAGAAACAAGAAGAGGAGGAAGAGAAAAATAAAATAGGTGACGATTGGGAAAAGGAAGGAAGGACAATATGAGAGTGATTTGAAGGTGTATGATGATGATGATGATGATGATGATGATGATGATGATGATGATGATGATGATGATGATGCTGATGCTGATGATGATGATGATGATGATGATGATGATGATGATGATGATAATGATGGTGATGTAGATGATGATGATGAGGATGATTATGATGATGATGATGATGATGATGATGATGATAATGATGGTGATGTAGATGATGATGATGATGATGAGGATGATTATGATGATGATGATGATGATGATGATGATGATGATGATGGTGATGATGATGATAATGGTGATGATCATAATGATAATGTGTATTGTAATGATGGCAATGTATATGATGATGGTGATGATGATATTGACGAAGAAGAAAACAAAACAAAATAAAAGGAAAAGGAGAATTAAAAAAAATCGAAAAAGACAGCAAGAACAGGAAAACGAAAAGCAGATAAAGAGAAGAAGGACGAAAGAGGATAAGGCACAGAAGAGGAAGATGAAGATAAAAAGGAAGTAAATATGAAAAAGAAAAAGCAGAAAATTGAATGAAAAACAAAAACGACATCTGATGCGTGTGGTGTTGGCAACGTTTAAATCACGGCACCGCTGCTTATTAGAGAATGGGATATGGTCGACCCCTCGAGACATAAAGGTGCACTCACAAAAGACCGAACGGCAACGATGACAGAAAATCCTCGTCTTCACAAAATGTCTTTATAAAGATGAACGGGAAATGATCGTTAATAAAAACCCACCTCCTCCGCCCATAGCCAGTGGGACCGCACACTTCATTTTGTTCATGGATTGTTGTCATAAAGATGTTTGTAAAATGTTCATGCCATGGAACGTGTTAGATTTGTTCACTCACTCCAGACTTCGCAGGATTATTAAAGGTCCTCTCATACCGAGCATGGTGGCTTAGCGGTTAGAGTGTCCGCCTCATGCACGGGAGGTCCCGGGTTCGAACCCAGACCGGGTCATACCAAAGACTTTGAAAATGGTACCTTCTGCCTTCTAGCCAGGCGCTCGGTATTTATAGAATGGAGAAGGGAAAGTTAATCACACTAGTTACCAGAGGACTGGCCCCCTTCTGTAGCTATCGCTACATTTAGTAGACGTGTGGCCTATGGCTAATGAATCGGAGATAGGCGCCGCCGTATGTGCCAACATTGGCACGGAAAGGACTTTAACTAACTTTAACATACCTTGTTATATTCTTATTAACAATACAAACATGTGGCAGGTTTCGGTTGTTAGAATTTCCTTTTGTTAATAAGATATTCAAGATTGAAATGTTAGGATTTAAAATTTTCCACTGGAAAGTTATAACTGTAGTCATTGTAATTGGTTAGTGAAAATCATTTTGCATTTTCGCTCATTACTCGGCCATATTATAACATCCATTAAACGTGACATTTCCACGCATTACTCATTGGACATATCATATCACAACACTACATATTGTATCATTGTATCCGATCATTGTTTGCACATATCAACAAAGTTACTAGATACCTTTAAAGACTCTTTATATTCTATGTTAAAGAAAACAAACACATTATTTGATCAGTATGTAGCGAGGCCTAGCGGGAACCTTGTGTCCCAGGTTGCAGTAGTAAATCAATAAGCAAGTCCTGGTGATTGCCTATAGCCACCACCAGGTTGCAGTAGTAAATCAATGAGCAAGTCCTGGTGATTGCCTATAGCCACCACCAGGTTGCAGTAGTAAATCAATAAGCAAGTCCTGGTGATTGCCTATAGCCACCACCAGGTTGCAGTAGTAAATCAATAAGCAAGTCCTGGTGATTGCCTATAGCCACCACCAGGTTGCAGTAGTAAATCAATAAGCAAGTCCTGGTGATTGCCTATAGCCACCACCAGGTTGCAGTAGTAAATCAATGAGCAAGTCCTGGTGATTGCCTATAGCCACCACCAGGTTGCAGTAGTAAATCAATAAGCAAGTCCTGGTGATTGCCTATAGCCACCACCAGGTTGCAGTAGTAAATCAATGAGCAAGTCCCGGTGATTGCCTATAGCCACCACCTGTCCTCACGGCTATACACGGGCATCATTCTATCACATCATCGGTGTCAACCATGATGTAACGTAAGAGCGTTTGGTTATCGCAGGACCGGACTGCATTGATGATCAAATCACACGGACGTGACGGTGGGCCTTCGGGTACTGTCACGTTCCCATCACGCTCATTATAAACAGAGAAGTGTGATTTGTTTTTGGCCACTTTACCAACATATTTCAGGCCGTCAACAAAGTATTAAGCGCACCCAGTATGTTAAAAACAGCCTGCACTTACATGACTTAGGGGCATCACATCGCATTCACTTGTGACACACTTAGAGTTAGAACTTTACAGATCGTATAAACGGACAAAAATGCTTAAATCACCCAAAGCCAGAATTAATACTGTATTGTCACGCACCTAGGGTTGTATATAGTATATAGTATGGCAATTCTAGTGAATCTTCGCTTTAGTTTCCTGTCGTGGTACCGAAGGGATAATCAGTGCCAGTTAACCAACAGATTTCAGGACGTCAATATAGCTGACGAGCTCCCAGTTTATGCACAGAAGCTAGCCCTTAAGGTAACCTTATTCGTCGGGGATAGACTTATATTAAAACGCTGACGAACGTGCCTATAATGATTTAAACCCCCACGGTCTAGAAGAATATTATGTATTGCAACGCAATTGACTTTCCTTTGTGGTAACGGATGTGGTAACGGATGGATAATCAGTGTTGTTTTACCCATATTTCAGGCTGTCAACAAACCATACGAGCTTGGGGTAAAGCAAAGTCGGACTGAATGGGGGGGGGGGGGGGGGGGGAGGGGGATGCAGGCGTACGATTTAGGGGCAAATCCTAGACATTATGTCATTTTTTAGATTGCTATCTTATCTATCGGGCAGCGGGTCGAAACACTCACATACTCAGATAAATATTGGCGTCATGGGCGTATACATACGTTTTTTCTGAGGGGTGGGGGCTAAGGAATGTTGCCTGACTGTGCCCTTCACCATATCCATACGGTTGAAACAAAGTAATGCGATCTTGCCAGAAAAGGAAAAGATTTTAGCCGAAAGAATGATTACATTGCCCGCAAATTAGATGAAATTGACCGGAAAATTTGTGATTTTCCTTCGAATATTGCTAGAGCTCCATACAAAACTCTAACCAGCAAAAGGGACATTAAATGCATGGTAACACTAATCGGCCATGTCCATCCCCTGTGGTATATCTAAGGTGGGGACAAGTGAGAGTGTGGATTTAGATTGTGACCTATAAACTCGTTTTAATCAAGAAAACATCGGGATCTGGCAGGAAAGAGGTGGGCAGAGTAAACACGATCTGAGACGGATTTAGCAGCCAAATTAGACATCGCAGCCCGCACTCCTGACTGACTTGTTTTGCTTCCATCAACATGATCTAGAGGGAAAGCACCTTAACTTGATTGATTCTAAACAAGGATAATACATGGGGACAAATATGCCCCTCATGTTAACCGGATGGCTACTATAGCAAGTGATGGACCTTGGGGTGCCTTACAAAGATCCTAAGTTGAACTTAACTCTAAGTTGGACTTTTGATCTACGAGATCTAACGCGATTTATATTATTTAAATTTGTGCAGTCACACAGTAATTATGTGATAATTATAATAACATAGATTTATTGCGATTTGAATGGACCAAGCGAACATAAACCAATCCAACAGGTTTATAATGTTTCATATATTTTCATAGCATTTCACGATCATCGTGAAATGCTGTGACAATGCGATTTGAACCATTGATAGGTATGTATATTGGAAAGATGTAGTGCTCCTACTATAATAAATGTTCGCTTATATTAATCGCATGACATGGTGATGAGTGTTGTTTTATTTCGTGTTACTAAGTATCTACATTAGATGAACATTAGATGCAAATATATCACTTCATATACACAATTCATTTGTATGCGAAGTGAGATGGTTAGATGTTGTACTGTTCTTATACACGTCATCATTTTGGTAATATTTGTTTTCAATCATATTACGAGCTATATAAACATAAATTGAGTATATTATTATTATTTTTTGTTTACGAGCTTATTATCATAATTATAAACTTTAATGGGGACACCATTATTTCCCTTACGTATGTTGTGTCAAACGTTGTGTTTATTTATTCCTAAAATAAACACTATACAACTGTATCAATTCAACTACAACTGCATGTGAAATGCGGTCCCTTCGGCAAAAACAACAACAAACAAACAAACATCATAATTGTATCAATTTATATAAGCTAGTGCGAACACAGCACGGTTCATTGTCTCCTGGAGTAAGCGCCAATAATTGTACCAATTTATATAAACTAGTTCTGGTAACCACGCAACCTAGTCCCGACTGATTGAAGTTAGCCGACAAAGTGATTACTTTCAAATAATCCCCGATTTGTTTTCGACAATCAGCTACAATTCAGACAAGAAAAGAGAAGACTTATCGTAACAGGTTCGACCTATTTTGATATTAAAGGGATCTAGTAACTTTGTTGACATGTGCAAAAAGTGATGAATGGTTGATGCAATGTATATTGTTGTTATCCCATATGTCCACAGGGTATTGTGTGAAAATTTCAAGTCAAATGGACATTGCATGACCAAGTACTGAGCGAAAATGCAAAGTGATATTCACTAACTCACTGCACTCACTTTGTACACGGTTTCAATTTTCAATTCTTATCTGAATACTTCGATCGTACATATCTTTGTAACGAAATGGAAATTTGAAAAACCGAAACCTGTCCCATGATTTTATTGTTAATACGAATACAACAAGTTATGAGGGAACCGCTAGAATTAACATTTTATTTTGAGGATTTGGACAATGTCCCTTTAAGCATTCTTTACATGTTTTTAAAGTACAGCGCAGTCATGTTCATAGTGTTATAAGCAGTAAATACATTTTATACAAATGTTTGTTATTTTGTATATTCAACCTGTAAACAACTTTAATTACATGTTATGCCCGACGCACATGAACAGAGCCGACTTGACCCGATCCGACTGGTTTTCAGTCGGATCGGCTCAGTATACCTTGCCCCATGACTCCGATTTTGCCAATCGGGAGCCAGTCGGAGGTCATTCGAGGCCAATTCAACACGTTGAACCGGCTCCGACTGAGCGAAACCGCCTCTATATCGGATCGAGTCGGCTCTGTGTGCGCTGGGGTTTAGTGTACAGCAATGTTATTGGCGTGGTACAGGCAGTACATGCATGCATGGCGTATTTCATTTAATAGTATTATTATTATATGCCCAAGTATTTCATGCATTCGTCGTACATCACTGTAATTGTAATGCATTCGTATATATTATATGTGCAGTGTGTTAACAGAATAGGTCTTAATAAAAGGATCTAGCAACATTGTAAAACCAACCAAAACAAAGAGGAACTTCCATGAATTTGGACAATTCAAATCAAATCAATCAATCAATCAATGGAACTTACTTAGAACTCTAGCAGTATTCACATACCTCACTCTATAATATATCGTATTTGTAGAGCGCCTAATGCAGAACAGCCTCTAAGCGCTTATTATTATCCCTGGTCATTTGGTACAGTTCAGACCCGCACAATTATCTTGTATACATTCTCAACTCCCCGGGGAGCATACTAACCATATTGGTGCACCAAGCTTATTTTCACCAGACCAGGTACCCATTTATACACCTGTATTCCTATAATCAATAGAAGTATGGAAACGCCCGCCAGCTTTCGGTTTTCCGAATTTCTCTTTCGTCATAAAGATATGAATAATTGAAGTTCTCGGATTTAAAGTGGTAGTTCAGTTTTGGTATAGAGGGGCCTGCACAACATAATTGTTTTCGTGAGGTAATGAAAAACTGAGTGTCGAATTTGAAAGAACATGCAATTTTAATGGCAGAATAAACTTTATTTGGTCAAAATCGGTTCAGAAATGGGCTGAAATATCAATAAATATATCCGGATCGTATTTATTTGGGCCCCAAATAAATACGATGATTTTTTTTGAAAAAAAAAAAAATGCTTACACTTTTTCAAAAATTGTCAAAAGCGGTTTTTAAATAGTTGTTGATGATCTCTCTATTTAATCATTATTTCAACAAAACATCACATGCATAATTTTGTATGAAAAATTGTTGAAATACCAATGCCTTATTAGAGAGTTCCCTCTTGTGTTTTAATGGCGCTTTTTGAAAGATAACAGACTTTTTACTTAGTCGTTTGTATTTTTGTATACCTTTCGAGCATGGTGGGGTTATAAATATTAGTTTGTAATGTTAAGTATGTACAGGTTAGGGTTACTAAAGTTCAGCCTTACCAAAACTGTACTACCCCTTTAACATTCTGTAATGAAGACTTTCAACTGTGTATAAAGTCCTTGCAATGCTTCAGCTAATATCACTTTGCATCTTCGCTTATTTCGTGAAAAGTCAGGAAATATGAAATGCAACATCTCTCAGAAAAGGAGTTTAACATGACCATGAGATTAATAATAAATGTCTATTGAGGGGTCGGGTACTGTAGCTAAGATTTAAGTGTAGACTGAACCAGGTTTCTATGATGTATTGATACATGTAGGGTAGATGCGTACGAGTTGCATACATGTAGCATCCAATTGTGTAGGACAAATGATTGTAAAACAAGTAACGTAATATGCAAGATCCGCCCACCTGCATTCGATGAGTGTTCAATAATCTATACAACAGCCAACTTGAACTAAGATAAGTGTCGACTTAACTCGTTGCCTATGGTGTTGATAAGTGTGAGATACAAACTAGTTACAAACATGTAATATCCATGTAAGTAACATAAAGGATCGTAAAACGAGGCAGCGCAAAACAAGCAGGGTAACCCGGCCACCTGTACTTAATATTCTATATAGCAACCAACTTGAACTAAGAGACCTGGAAGATGGAGACTTAACTCGTTGCATATTATGATTAAGTAATACGTATGGGATCCAGTCCAGCTACACACAATGTAACATCCATATAAGGAACATAAAGGATTGTTGTGTAGATTACATGTCCACAACATTGCAACGAACGGGTGGTTCGCCGCTTGCATGCCCCGCGGGTCCGGCCGGCCGAACCAACCCGGCTCGACTCGATCTCGTGTCCTACATACGTCTATCAGAGATCAGAGAAAGGACGTACACGGCTCAATGCAGGACAGCTGATTGTTCTAGTAGCGCCGTAAGTTGGGATGAAAGTGGGGCGGGGGATTGTTCCTCGTGTAAGAAAACAAAACGCTTGCTATACGACCTCTTCTCTCTTATGGACCTGGGAGGGAGGATTGGGGGGGGGGGGGGGGGGGGCGGGGTAAGCAATGATTGTTCTAGTATTGCTGTAAGTTCGGGATGAAAGGGGGATAATTGTTCTCCATGTTAAAACAAAAATATGCTCCACGTTGCATACTCTCTTGTGGCCTGGGAGGGAGGCGGGGATGGTAAGCATCAATATGCAAACACGAACGCCTTTTGGCTCAAAATTACATATTAACCCATTGTAGCAAACCTCCCCCCCCCACCCCCCCCCCCCTACCCCAACACTGCCACCCCTCGGTGTCCCACTTATGGCCTACATCCACTATAGCGTATCTCCATCCATTTCTATCCGTTTGACATCCGAACTGTACTAGAAGATTACTGTCAGGAAACAAAATGAATGGACTATAGTAGGTTATGTTTAACTCCATTTCGCGTGAAACAAAACTTCATGGAACTTCAAAATGTGCTTAGATACTGACTGTTTTTCCGCATTTTGGTGGGATAGGAAACGGAAGGAGATACTCTATAGTGGGACTGGGCCATAATCAAGAAGCAGGTGGTTGTTCTGATCTCTGGCTCTTAGTTGCTGCGTTTCCTTTTGACGTTTGATGTCGTTAAAATCAATACATGAACCTTATGCATACTTTTAATAAGCGACAACTAATTGTATATGTATTACCAAAGCACATTATAGTAATACATACGCTCACTTTTGATATCATGATAGAACGCTATTGATATACAGATTAAAGGGGGACAGTCCCTTCTTAATCGTCTGAACAGTTTCCAGTTGACGGATGGGGATGAATGTAACACACAAAAAACAAATCAGATCGAACAGCCCTGTAATTTGGATTCTACGAATGAAAAACGAATGCGTCCCTCCATGAAACTATATATCGGTCAATAAAGGAGTTTAACTGATTGAGCATAATATTACAACAATATTGTACTTATTCTTGTAAAGGTATTGTGAAGCCGACATTGGTAAAGGTATGTCACGGAAAAAGATCTCAAAAATGAAGAATATATAATTACATGATTGCAGTCAGTTTAAGCGAGGTTTGGTTATTTTGTTTAGAATTCGCTTATGCCGTTGTTTGATCTGTGCGCGGATCACGTAGCTAGCGCGGGTCACGTAGGGGTCACGCAAAGCAACGTGGTACTCCGTGGAATCTGTGTGCGAACTTTCTCACCCGGTGAATACACGTATAATGCACAATTAAACGCTCGGTGTCGTTTTATTAGTTTAAGGTCTATAACTCCACGAAAAAGAGATTTCAAGCCCTAATTTTTTCAGGCATGCTGTTAAATGACATTTTCTTTGCAACTTTTGAAGTTTGGCTTGCAAAAGAGGGCCTGTTCATTTAAAACAAAGAATATTATAGGTTTGCTTGTATTTTTATATTGAATACAAACAGATAACTCAACTAACTATTAAAGTTTGCTGAGATGTAGTACAAACCTTAGTATACAAACGTACATTCATGCTTTTCATGTCTCAATTTATACGCGTTTATTTGGACTAATGCTATGTATTTACGCATATTTGATTCCATTTGTACGCTATAAAAAATCACGAAGATTGAGATGAACTTTTCCAAACTTAACATGCATACCAAAGAAATTGAGTCATCGATTACATATATCTTATAATGAAAAGGTTGAAACCCACGCGCATCCATTTTAATATTATGGGTACATTAAAGGCTAACAAGCGTGTGCATGGAGATGGCGCTTTACGTGCTCACTAAGGGAGGCGCCATGAATAATGCGTAAGGCGCGCGCCCTGCAGCTTGCGTACCTACGTATGCTGGAGAGTTATGCGAGCGGTTCGCTAACGTACGCCTATGCCTGGTGTTGAAGACTTGGCGCAGCTGCCCTGCGCGCGTTTCCCAATTTGACGGGATCGTCACCACACAAATAAGAACTTTATCAACCTTATTTGTTGCAACTTTAAAAACAAGATGACGAGTAATTTGAAGAGGGTGGAAACAGAATGGACATGCTAAAACAGTTCTTCCAAGGATATCCAACTGAATACTTGAAACGATTTGAAAACAAAAACTATGGGTGAGTGAGTGTTTCATCAATCAATGCTTGTATTAAAGTGAGGAATAATGTCAACCAAAATAAGTTATCCTTTCCTCTGAAGAAGTCAGAGATTGTGTCAACTTAGCGCTTCCAGTTAAAGTATTTCATCACTTTATCACTACCCCCCCCCCCCCCCCCTCCACCCAATTTAGATATTTGTGCTTAAAATGAACTGCTTTGAAAAGGGTCGGTTCATGAAATGACAATGACTAGCGGTTATATTGACACCTTTGTGACGCAAATGATGTTTTTTGTTTCACTAACCCGTTTATTAGCGAGCGTACACATTATACTACTTTTATTGGTAAGCGTTCGTATAGAGCTTACTTAAAAAGCAATTGCCAAGGATCGTAGACATGGTAGAGATAGTTTTATGATTACTCCCAATTGGTAGAAAGAACTAAAGCAAGTACTTTGCAGTGCGTGTTTAGAACTCCTGGGGGGTTCATTAATCACACACTTTAATGGCGTGTACGAATCGATTCAGCAAAACTCATGACAGTCAGTTTTCCAAGTATTGATGATAATTTATAGTTACATTATTCATAAAATGCTCATCAAAAATTCATGGATGATTGCGTACTTCAAATTATAATGGAAATAAGCGCAATGTAACCTAATCAAATCACCGTTCTATTACAGTATTGCGACGCCACCGAAGCGACACCGATGACTTCCGCTGCCCTAGTGTATTAAACAAAATGGCAGTGTAATGACGTCATAGTCATTATCCTACGCGGAATTCAACAGCGCAACGCAACAAAACGAGCATCTAGCAGTAACACGATGTGAGTAGTATCCCGACTCTATTAATAGGACATTGATGATCAACATAAAGTTCACCGGCGGAAGAGATGATCCCACGAAGAGTTAAAAGGCTTTCTTATTTACTACCCTCGCAAATCCCTTATTCGCGTGTGCGACCGAATACCACAGCTCGTATGACGCCATAAAGATCCCCGCACGCCTGATTTTCCCCCTATGCTGCCCTAGACCTAGACCCATTGATTGAAGCACGCATCACCTAGCTTTACAAAGACGACACTTGGTAATTCGCTCCACAAGACAAGATGACAATTAATCGTTTGCGACGCGGCGTATTGAATTCCTGGATAAAAGTGCGCTAAGTGATTTTGGGGATGTAGTGTGCGTTGATGACTGTGGACTCGCATTTAATCGCATGCATCCATCATCATAAAAGCAGACTTTCCCCGCCAAAAAAAAATCGCGCGAAAAACCACACGTACAGCGTCCAATGACACACTACACAAATATGTCTAACAAATTAAGTGATATTGAAATGCAAGTTTATAGACTGAATTTTAGGAGAAAGTCACATTGACCGATCATCTGATCGTATGTAACTTAATCCAAGGTTGCTCGTTACTTCGTCACTGGGTGAGAAGAACAAAAGATCGTTTCATGTTTTGTTGTTACTAAGTCGAAATGTTTGCAAGGACTCTGGTTATATTTATATAGGAAATAGGTGAACATTTTAAAATTACTTTTTTTTGGTACGTTTGGTTGTGTTTGCATATTCGCTCTCTATTTTTGCTAACAAATACATATTAATTAACGTAAGTCTTTATTTTTTTGTATTTTACATGACTAATGAATAAATCGTCGATTAATCGATGATTAATTATTTTCGGCTTGTCACATGTTTATATTAAGTATCCATGGTGAATATTTGGAGGCACACATGCACACTATTTTTCTACTTGACAACTTTTCAATAATTGCTTACAGAAGTCTGATCTTTTGACCAAATGTGAAATCTACAATTATAAATACCATTCCTGCATTTATCAGAGATCGAATGTATCAATGTGACATTTAAATACAAACTATTACAAAAACAAGCGGTTGTATAATTATCTGTGTGCTATTATCTTCTGAGAGTGAGAAGAAAAAAAAGTCCAATTAAATTTTAATATAACTCAAAAGTGGCAAGAATTTTATTTATAACCTAATATAAATATCAATGTGCATTTATATTGGATAAGCAGTTTTCGGCAGTTGTTATATTTAAAGGGTACCATCACCCAAAAATAATATTCTTATTAAAGAAAGGTAACATCTTTAGTATTCCATTCCATCAACAAGTTCACAAAAATATGTTTCCTGAAAGAAACAAAAATATTTGGAAAACGCATCACCATTCTAAAGCATGCGTTCATGCGGTCTGAATTGCGAAGACTAATGTGTGCAGAGCGAACGAATCGCCCGGGATTCTATTGTCTACAAACGTACGCGTGAATAGCATTGGCGCACTCGCAAATGTTTGGCCCATAAGGAACCAGGAAAAAGTAGTGGTTCCGTAAGTGGTGGAAATACATTTCTTTGTTTATGAATTACACAACCCTTTGCAAAATGTTGGGTATCTATTTGATATCACAAAACGGTACCAAAACATATAATAATGTGTTGTTCTTTGCCTGGTGGTCCCCTTTAAGTATACATATCGCACGTTTTCATTCATTCATCCATACGTCATCCTACGTATTATTTAAGTAGTGAAGATGGCGACTAAGGCAGCCGGTGACAACTTCCTGAAAAATGAGAGAACACTTATAATGATTTCGTCAAATTGTATCAGCTTGTCCGGGTGTTCAAACTGATCCCTTTATTAACCCTTTATCTGCGGGATCCTGCTTGACTACGCATTATACTCAATAGGAAATGTAACTGAGTAGGGCTGGGTAAATGCAGCTGTATTGCATGCGGCGGAAGTATCGACGTTTGCATAACCAATATCACTCCGTCACAAAGGTTGAAATTGCGGAAGAGTGATAGATTGCGGCGAATTAGCGTCGCATGTCATATCCACTTTCATAGTCCCCTGCATCATTATGATATTTGTCATGGCTTAGAAATATCCGAATCGAAATCTACTTAATTATCGAGTTCTCAGAAATGACGTATTTATAATCGGCGGTTAATTTGCGTGCGCATGCCGACGCAGCGTTTTAGAATGCAATATATCACCCCAAATGGATCGTTATGATGATGCTATATATCACATCAAATGGATCGTTATGTTGGTACTAACAATTGTATATGGGGTTGTTAATTATCTACAGCAAGGACGAACGTGTATTCATGATTTGTACTTTCAACAGATTACAAATTATAACATGAATCCTAAATGCGGAATCTAATTTTCACTCATAAATTGGTTATGGAATGTTTTTGTTATCAAGTTTACAAAGTGTTGTCAGGGAGAAACGGGGCGTACATACACTTTGTGAATGGCACGTTGGACGTTAATATTAATTTACCTTGACATAATGTCACCATAATACCAACCGCAAATTATAATTCACATTACAAATACACGTCGCTTTTCGCTTGAAGTATTACGCAGATCGTTATTGGTGCAGTCCAAATCTGCACAATCATCTGGTGCATCATCCCCGGGAAAAACACTAGCCGAGAGACACCAGGCTAAATTTTACCGACTAGCTACTCATTTATACTCATTGCAGAGTAGCAATATGAATTTAAAGTCTTGCTGAAGGACATAAATGACGAGGCATCGATTTGTTTCGAACTCGGGACCTCCAAATTTGAAGTCGAGCGCCTATCCGATCATACCACATCACCTTCCGTATAATACGCAGCCATGAGTATATAGGTTTGGCACGTGGAGCGTTAAGAGGAGGATGATTATGCGTTTCAAAATACACAAACAAAAATAAATACCAAGAAAAAACATACAAAAAGAAAACACATGCGAACCATAACATCTTATGCTTTTGATAAACTTCATACATCACGTTATGAAAACGAAATCTTAGTGACTTGGAAAAGAAAAAAATGTGGTAAATATCAAGCGACCTTTTCCTGCAAGTAACTCCGTTTGATAGAGTCGGTCACATATGAAGAGCTTAATTCCAAAAGGCGCAACATCCACCTTTTCAACTTTCGAGAAAAAAGGTTCTTTGCCCATCTTTGTACACAAGCCTGTGGGAATATGACAACGTTCCATATTTTGATTTTGATTGTATAACTTATCCTAAAATGTTGATTTCTAGATAGCAACGTAGCTCATTAATATACTGATAATATGGTTAACTGATTTTGTTTTTATTGAAAGTGGATTTAGCGCCTTTTGGATCTAAGCTCTTCATATAAATTTGAGTTGGTTTCACTTCTTAATCGCTTCTGTAACCTGAATCATAATAGTACAGTGGCGTCGCTCTCTCCTTATAACATTCCCTGAAAATATTTATATTTCGTTTCGATTCTGAGCTGCGTCGCCTCTTTATTAGCATGTTTTACTTCGTTTCATTGCTAATTGTGGTTCTCAGTAAGCGGTATAAACACTTTCCAATGCTCAGTTTGAAATGTATTTTACTTATACTATGTAATTCAGACAAATAAACTGTTCTTATTTCTGTTTTGAGCTCTTGTCGGCTCTCCATAAACGGAACAAAACGTGATGAACATTCGATGCCATTAACAGTTTAATTTTTATCAATTATTTGGTAACAAATGCATTTTGATTCACTGAATTCCCTCATATATTTTATGTTTGTTTGTTATTTCCTTTACCTCCTCCACTTAGTATTTAGTACAACTCTGTTATTCAATTTCTCTTTGAACTCTCATACGTTCTTCATAGGCGGTACAAACACCAATCCTCAATCCGACTTGCCCTTTTTATCTTATTTCATATCATATAATTTATATTAATAATCAGCTACCCTCCTCTTTTCATATTCTGTTAAATCATTCTCCCTCATCATTTCCGCGAAACTGAGATTAGGGTGTATACAAACTTTTCAAGCGCTTGATAAATAATTTGCCCTTTCATTTCTTTCTTTGATTTGGAATATATCTTTTAAATAAAATGAATCATCTCGCTCCCAGGCACCCCTTTTCATATCATTTCAATTTCAATCAAAATTTGTCTTTAATAATTTCGCCGAAACCGATATTTGGTAAAATACTGCGCATACTTTAGAAGTCTCGCAACATAATCTGTTTGTCCTTCCAGTTTGATAGTTCCATTATGCCCCTGCTTACGCACTCGTGCTTTTCCCGATAGAGTAATTGCATGGTAAAGCTGCTGGCAGGAGCAAGTGGGTTAATCCATGACAGTGACGCAAGAGACATCCAAAACAGTCTTCAAACAATGTTGTCCCCGAATGTTTCGCAACTAATTGGCTGTGAAGAAGCGTCATAATTCAATTTTTAAAATTCCCTCCAGAAATTCCAGACGAAGACCTTATAATGTAGCGGGAAAATGTAAACGTTTGAAAAGAAAATGAGGGGTAATCGTTTGTTTAGCTTCTACGATTCGGCCCCAAGCTGTTATTCATTAATACAATGAATACGAGTGGATTCTAGAATGGCACACATTTTCTGTAGACTCTAGTATGAGAACAATGGATCTGTTCTTAATAGGATAACGTCACTCTAGTCCGTAGTTTTCCAGAAATGTATTGCATAATACATAATTCGGACTATCGCGTCAGCAGTTAAAGAGTTAAGGAGTATTTTGTTTTCCTTCTTCAGTTATTATTAGTTCAATTCATTGTCGCAAAATAATTGACCTTCCTAACTGTATATTTTTTTCAAATTGTATTTCTCTGTTTGCTTTACATAAGAAGAGCAATACATTGTATTTCTATGTTTGCTTTACATAAGAAGAGCAATACATTGTATTTCTCTGTTTGCTTTACATAATAAGAGCAATAAATTGTTGTTGTTGCTGAAATTGCAGTTCTATATTATTTGATATTTCATGCAGTCTCTTGTATTAATATTTTACGGTCATGAATGCATTTTATACAATGAATTGTTTATTATGTATTTTCCCCTTTTGATATCCTAAATATTTCTTTTATCATATTATCTTGATCGTTTCGTAGAAATGATCATATTGATGTTATCATGTTTATAAGCGTAGTTTATTTCCCTCCGCTCTGTCTCTATTGTTTCCCATTATGGAAACTCATTCTATGTACTTATGGACGGCTGTAGTTATTTTTAGTTCTGACTTGTTGTTTTAGATGTGATACAGGTGAATCAAAATAATATTAACATTTAACTAACACATAAACAGAAATGGGGAACTGTATGATGAAAAAGTCGCCATCAGACTGAAATCTCATGAGACAGCAGTCATGCGAATTAAGAGCACCACCTATCAATATGCTGGCAGAAACAATTTCCCGTAATGCCTAGTATACATTTGTGTATTCGTGTTTGACGTTTACACATATTCGCGCAATTGTACGCGCATAAACGCACGGGGATATTCCGGGATAGCCGCGTGTAAAGTCAAACGCGGGCGTCACTGTATAATTTAGACACCTACACGCTAAAAACACAGTCGTCTGTCAGACTTAATTTGAACGAAGAAAGAGACGGATGATTGTGGCTTTTAAGCCGTTCTCGCGATTTTCTCATTTTACCTCGCTTTTGTATTTAAGCTAGCAATTGAACTGGCTCCGTCAGGCACTTGTTCTCAAAATCTAATTTCCCCCATTTCATTGGTGCAGCCAGAGGAGGGGGGGGGGGGGGGGGTTGTACGGGGAGGCATAGTCTCCCATAAAGTGCCTTATCGCATTACCCTATCCATAGTTCCTTTTCGGGAACTTCAGTTCATGGACATGATGACAAAAATCAATTAAACGTAAATACATGAATATAAACATTAACTACGTATATAACTGAATAATTAATAAAGTAGTTATTTTCAGCAGCATTTACCGTAACTTGTTTTGACACATGCATGTTATGACCCCCCTTGCGTGGAAACCGTTGATGCCCCCCCCCCCCCCCCTCTTTATCTGTAAACTCCCTCCTCTTACCTCATGAGTTAATCCTGCATAAACCACTGCCTTTCAAATCCTAATCACTACTTTCGTGAAGCAGTAAGATTCGCGCCTTTTCATTACAGCACCTGATAGTTATTGAGTTTGTATCTCATTGATAGGAACAATGGTGACAAGATTGCTCGTTATTGAGCAGCTTGATAGCTTTATTGTTTTAAATTCGACACAAGTGAAGTGTTCGTGGTCCCTTTTAACTCTAATTTATTTGGGAATCCTTGTTTTCATTACCCGAGACAACATTTCTTCAACACTGTTCGCGTCATATAGGCAAATCAAATTGCGTCGAATGTATGTCGTGTTTAATCCAATAAACATTTGGGACTTTCATACATGTCTTTTCTTTGTTAAAAATTGGATCGCGATTAAAGAAAAAGATTTGCCTGTTCACACAAGGGTTGAAAACTCAACATATGTGACCTTACACCATAAAAAGACCGTAATGTCGTGGAAATAGTTTCTCTGTTATTAGCTGAGTCTAATTTGGTTAAAAGTATGAGATTCAGGATTGTGTATTTCCTACATTTTGTTGGGCAAAATTGATCATTATATTCCCCAACAAACTGTCAACTCCTAATTTTGTTCTACCTCTTAGTGATATAGAAAATAGGAAGAAAATATGTAGTAATACAATTTCAAGACAAATATGAAGTAACTTTGCTGGGAAGTTGCTAATTTGAACACAACAATGTGTTTTAAGAATATGATAATTTGTGACCTTACACCACTAAACGACCGTTATGTCGCTGTGGTAGTTTCTCTTTTATTAGCTAAAATAGCCAAATTTTGTTCAAAATATGAGATTTAGGATTTTGGTAATTCCTGAATAAGCATACCTTAATCTACCTTCTGTGAAATTTCGAGCGTCGGAAATCATGTTAAAACATGATTTTTGATCTAATAAATGCGAACTTATCACAGCGCTTCAATGGAGACTGATCTTTTAAGCGGCCCATTTCTCCCTTATTTTGAAAATGCTTCAGCTATATTCTAAATCTTTGGGGTTCATTTTGAGAGGGTTTGCTTAGTTAAAATATGACAAATGATATACAATTTTAAAGGTAATGACTTCTTTTTTAATGTTATATGAAAATCAGCACAATCAGTTTTCCCGACTTAATGGTCGTTTTGTGGTGTAAGGTCACATTTATTGCCAATTTATGAGTTTTCAAATATTATAGCGATCTAGGCAATAATAACAATCATTAAAAAGAAATGAAATCAGGTAGAGCAACAAACTAGGGCTCTAAAAATTGATACATTTATGCTCTTTCACCTTGCGCACTTCATATAATTTGTTATCTTCTTGCTAAAGTGTAGGAATACCAAACCACAAATATGTGGGCCATCGCCCTTGATTGGTTAAAACGAATGTCAGTTCAGCCATTATCCATGAATTATTTGCAGTATAATTACAGTCCTATAATATAAATATCTCATGATTTATCCGTCGGCATAGCAAATGCCACTTCAGTCTGCTAATGAACATTTAACTTTTAAGTATAGACTAATATTTTTCAATCCAAAAAAGCCTCTTAAACAGCTTATAGACAATGACGTAAGCGTGGGTATTAGCTTAATGCTTCTTTAAAACAAGAATACACATACGTATATATATTATGACGCGTGTGCACATGTTAGACGCATGTTAATCAACGAATTCCAAGGAAATGCGATAACGAGTATGGATAACTACTTGGCCGTCTGTGATGAAGGACAGTTCATCATTAATCCATAGAGATATTATCAAGATATGGGATGCTTCAAGAATAAATGCGTTCACCATTTCGATACCAACATGTGATAGGGTAATGCAACGTTGCATTCATTTTGGACTTATCTTACTCGAAAAGTAGATATATCGCTAACTCAATTTTTATGGAAAGTGGATTTAGCGCCTTTTGGAACTGAGCTCTTCATATACAAAGCTACATAAAGTAGCTTGTTACAGCAAGATGATTGTCATAATTAATTGTACAAATATAGATATCATGCAACATAACTGTAAAATAATTTGTGATAAAGTGCAATGCAACGTTTCACTTGGAATACCTCAGTCGCATGCTATTGCATATTGACATCAACATTAGTAAAACAAAACAAAAAGTCAGGGAAAATTATTATTCAGTTGAGGAGAAGAATTATTCTTGTTGGAAGAAAAAAATGTGACAATATCTATGATACTTCACCTCTAACATTAGCTATAAATAGCCCCGTCGCCTGTGGCTATCAAAATATTGATTCTTTTGCGTCGTTGTTGATGTAGTTGTTGTTGTTCTTGTCGAATAATCATTATTATCAGACTGAGGAGAAGTAATATTCTTGTTGTTCGAAGAAAAACACATGGTCATCATCGGAAGCAGAGACATTGTTATCATGGAGGGTAGGGGGTGGAAACAATATCGAATTATTGATCGATACAAGCTGCTTGGCAGAGTTCTGAGATCATTGACCTAATAATACGGGTAACATTTGTCCGCTCACGTTGATTTGCTAACCCAGATTTGTCATCCCCTTGTGTTTGTAAGTTTTGTTCCATTTTCCTTGCTCGAATGTTTAAACTAATAGAGACAACATTTGTGTTTCCGGGACACACTGCATGTAAGTCTTCTGAATAATCTCACATTTTGTTATTCAGTTGTGTTTATTATCTGCCTCTTTCTGTTTGGATGTTTATCCGTCTTTATATCCGTCTGTATATCTATCAATCTATCAATGAACCTAACTCTGTCCGTCTATCTTTTTATATATCTATCTATATATGTATTGATGTATTTATCTATCTATAATATCTATCAATCTTTCATCATATATACATATTATATATCAATATATGTACGTTACATGTGCATCAAAGTAATTGACTTCTACTCAATAAGGAAACGAAATCAAATAATATTGCAATCAGTTTTCCTTGTAGACCAGGAAGTCAGTGTCATGTTCGATGGTTGTTCCACTGAGACCTACCGTCTCCACAACATAGAGGAAGATAATGATAGATATTAGTTATTAGAGTGTATTATTAGTAAGATACATATATTTACCGAAGAAAATCCCATTTAAAGTTGGTTATGTCTGATTGTTTATAATTTCCGTTCCAGCATACGTATAGGTGAACTTGTGTATATCGCTCTATGGAAACCAATTGATTGAACAATTACAACAGTTTCGTCATCAATTATCTATTAGCATAGCCAACCGCGGTATTTAAAGATAATGTCAGGGATTCGCACGCTCACATTTGAAAGCAAAAGATACGAATATGGTAAATGTGGCCGTACGGCAAGAACACATAATGTGTACTAGTCATATCCTGCATAAAGTCGAATGATATGAAATATTGTTGGAGAAATAAATGTTAATATTGTTCATGTTGTTTATTAAGTTCATCGTCGAGAAGCACGGCGCAATTCATCGTGATCAAAATAAAATTGATTTCGTTAAAATAAAAACACCAACTTTATGATCGTAACATTTATGAAGAAGCATCTTATCCCTTGGTGTAGCTAGAATTAATAATTGAGCCGATTTTAGATGATTTTAGATGATTTCCCAACCATTGACAATCCCTTAAAGTCTACTAAGCTATTTGGATAATATATGTCGAGGAGACATAAGTTAATTTATATAATGATAATCAACAGCATTTAAAATTAAACATGTGTAGCCTTCGTTGCTCTGGACCTCGATGTATTTTTATAACTGAATAATTAAAACCAAATTGGTAGCTTATCAAAATAATTATTCTTCTATAGACCGGTTCTATAATCGGCTGATCGTTTCTAAGTCAATGTTTATTCAATATTAAATATCAATTAAATCCCACAACGTAGCGTGACGGACATAGAGAAATATTAGCTAAGTTACGATGGGAGCATTCCCATTGTTACCGCAATAATTGACACAGTTTAGCTATCTATATTTAGTTTGATTTTAATCAAGCCCGGATGTTGCAATAGGGCTTAACCCAGGGGCAAATGGGGGTGGGGTGGGGGTGGGGGTGGTGTGCATCTCTTGAGCTGTGGTGTGGTGGGAGTGAACCCGTTTATGTTCAAATTGCAGAATGTATTTCCATATATTTTAAAGGGCATAATGTATTTATTAATTTTCTGTTAAAGGGGGTAAATGGAGGTGGAGGGGTGGGCAGGAGTAAACACAAGTGAAGAGGGGTTATTGTATCGGTCTCCCAAATAATATTAACATAACTGTGTTGCCGCTGTTGATAATAAATATTGGTTGACTTTATTATAATTCTACATAATAATACAATTATATTGATCTTCATTAGATGTGAACATACCCCATTGCAAAGGATACACTGTGAATATATTGTGTTTTACAGTGTGCTCATTATGTGCTTTACAGTGTGATGACACAGTGTTTCACAGTGTGCTTGTCCTGTGTTTCACAGTGTGATGACACAGTGTTTCACAGTGTGCTTGTCCTGTGTTTCACAGTGTGATGACTCAGTGTTTCACAGTGTGATCAGCCTGAGTTTTACAGTGTGATGACACAGTGTTTCACAGTGTGATCAGCCTGAGTTTTACAGTGTGATCACACAGTGTTTCACAGTGTGCTTGTCCTGTGTTTCACAGTGTGATCACACAGTGTTTCACAGTGTGCTTGTCCTGTGTTTCACAATGTGATGACACAATGTTTCACAGTGTGCTTGTCCTGTGTTTCACAATGTGATGACACAATGTTTCACAGTGTGCTTGTCCTGTGTTTCACAGTGTGCTGACACAGTGTTTCACAGTGTGCTTGTCCTGTGTTTTACAGTGTGATGACACAGTGTTTCACAGTGTGCTTGTCCTGTGTTTCACAATGTGATGACACAGTGTTTCACAGTGTGATCAGCCTGAGTTTTACAGTGTGATCACACAGTGTTTCACAGTGTGATCAGCCTGAGTTTTACAGTGTGATCACACAGTGTGTCACAGTGTGATCAGCCTGAGTTTTGCAGTGTGATCACACAATATTTCACAGTGTGATCAGCCTGAGTTTCGCAGTGTAAAGATACTGTGCTACATAGTGTGAACACAATGTGCTTGAGAAGGTGAACAAGGTACCTTAACCGCCAACAACCTGCCCTGCCACCGTGGTACCACGTATGATGACATAATAACTAATCTACAACATTCTAATAATGCACTTATCTCTATTAGATGTGAACATACCCCATTGAAAATAATCCACCGTTTTAGAGTGTGAACACACTGGAGCAAATGTCAACTTTACCCCAACATTCTGTACACATCCATTGTGCATTAAGCGATGACGGTCATGAATATTTATGAACATAATTAAAGTCATACCACTAAGCGTAACCACTAATCATAAACATAACCCTAAATCAAAACCAAAATCCATATCAACACCTTAACCTAAACCCGAGCCTAACTTTCACTACTTACAACACTAACTAGGAAGAAGGCCATGATCAAATGCATGATGAGATTAGATTGTTAAAAAAACACGAATTAAAATTAAATGCAAATCTATCACGTTTATGCAATCGACATGCTGCGTTTGATCGCAAAGTTACGACACATCGCATTCTCTTTATGTAATAAACCCCAGGTTGACTTAACTAAAATTATAATCAAATAAATAAAAGGTTGCCCGCGTTAAATTTCTCTGAATAATATCCGCGAGATATTTATTTAAAGGATCACAATGTACATTTGATATACCAGGAATTTCTCCTGAACACTAAAGCAAATAGCTGATACATACTAATCACCACTAACATACGATCATACACATTTGCATGATAGATTTTATCCGCTTAGTATTATGCAATGCATATTTACATTTCTCCGGCATTGTATCACTCAGGCATTATTGATCTTGGTCGAACACCCTCTTTCTGATTCTTGATACGGGTATTACGTTTATCCCCCGCCCCTTCGGTGTAAAAGTCATTCGTGTTTGTTTTGTCGCGCAGGTGAGATATCAATGCTCATTAGAAGCGATTAGATAATGGGGACGATGATAACCTTACCGACAAAAAAGAGTGTATATCAGTGTGACAACAGAGCGTACCACAGTGTGATCGAGGTGTGAACACTCAGTGTGTTCAAGCATGATCGAAGTGTGATCACAATGTGACAACAGAGTGTACCACAGTGTGATCGAGGTGAGAACACTCAGTGTGTTCAAGTGTGATTGAATTGTGATCACAATTTGACAACAGAGTGTACCACAGTGTGATCGAGGTGTGAACACTCAGTGTGTCCAAAGGTGATTGAAGTGTGATCACAATGTGACAACAGAGTGTACCACAGTGTGATCGAGGTGTGCACACTCAGTGTGTCCAAGCGTGATCGAAGTGTGATCACAATGTGACAACAGAGTGTACCACAGTGTGATCGAGGTGTGAACACTCATTGTGTCCAAGTGTGAATGAATTGTGATCACAATGTGACAACAGACTGTACCACAGTGTAATCGAGGTGTGCACACTCAGTGTGTCCAAGCGTGATCGAAGTGTGATCACAATGTGACAACAGTGTGCGTCAAAGTGTGAACTAAGTTTGAACACACTGTGTAGACAACGTTTAATTAAATATGTTTAACTCATTGCCTATGGAAACCCGGTGAGCCCTGTATTAACTATAATTATCAGGAATATTGAAATTAAACAAACTAGAAGGAAACATTTTAACGCTGTCGAGCACACTGTACTATACAGTACGATATAAAGTATGGTCACAGTGTGTTCAGAGTGTGTTTCCAGTGCGTTGAATACTGGTACCATGAAAAGAGCGAATTTGACATGGTCAACATTTTTGTGCTCAGACTTTTTATGTGAAACACACTGTGATCTGAACGGTGAAACACGTATTATAGAGGTGGATGTTGTTTATAGTGCTTGCTTGGGCTTCCATGGTGGTGTAGATATACAGTTGGCTTGCGGTTGCACCATGTACAGATGTAAGAAGAAAGGATTGAAGAGTTAGTAGGTAGCAGGTTTATGCTTCCAGTCGGTAACGTGGATGGTCTATACCACTTACTTGCTTAGTGCGACAGAGTGAGTTTATAGGGACTTGTTTTTCTGTATCCGCGCCAAGATGGTTTACTGGATTCAATTTCCTTTTTGAACTCGCCATTATGCAAGAATGTCCTTTTCTGACAAACAATTAATTTGTCTCATAATGCCTTTGGAGATGATTCAAGTCATTCAGGAGTCATGAGCAGTCGTGGCGCCTGGAGTCATGGGGATCACCCCCCCCCCCCCCCCCCCCCCTCCCCCTCACCTCCAGTCAGAATTGAATGTGCTCTTGTTTGTTCGTCAACAAAGTTAATTGTTTGCGAAATTCAATGGAATTTTTTACAAGCCACAATGAGTATGTGCATGATGTAGTGTACTTTTCAATCACCACATTCATTTCGATAACGTTTAATATAATTCGCCAGAAAAGGCGATTTATATCATTTTACAAAACAATTAATAAGTGGCATAATATAGGCGAAATCATGAGGCACTAATGATTATACCGAATACGTTTACATTTAAATTCATCCGCAAGGCAAGAGTCTTTTCTTTAGAGATGTATTTCTCTCCCTGATAAATGCTAGTATTGATTGCGGTAGACAAGCACCTTGTGCACATGCCCACAAGTACATCCTTAAAAATGAGGATCAATTTAGGTGCGTCAATTCGGGTTCTAATCAATATCAGAGCAAGACCCATGGCCTCAAATTAAAGTGATTGTTTACGTTTTGTATAAAGGCTCGAAATGAACGTGACTTCCACGGCCTACTGGTTGCTGAAATATTCAGCAGCCACATCATAACAACTGGTAAACATGGAGATTAAGCATTTAAAGGTTCTTCGTCATGTTCGTCGTCGGCGATATTCAAAGAGCTTACATGCAGGCGCCTTGCTCTCCTAGATGCATTCTCAAATCTAACAACAGAGTAACTGTAAGACATTCAAGACAATTCTACATACGTTGGACTGTACTATGACTGTTTAGATTCAATAGGAAGTAGGATCGTTTAAATTGGTGTGCAATTTGAGCAACTGCTGTATCGATATTCTCAAAATCAATATCACCATTTATGTTAAATTACCGTTATACAGTCTATCATAACAATTGCACTCTTCTACCGCGTAACATTATTGTCTATAAAGTGACTCCGGTTAAAGCTAAAAGATGACTGTCCCTTTAATGTGTGGAAATCAAAATATTAAGGGAGGGGGTGGTAGCCCTTGTAAAGGGCATGTGATCAGGCGTGCTGTGGGATTTAAAACGGCATCGAGAGAGGCATGGTAATGTGACGTACAGGTTATTGACACGAGTTGATGTTAAATGTCCTCAACACCGAACCTAAACTGGAGAAGGGTGAAGAATTTACAGATGATATTGGGGAAGCATTGTGGAATAATGGATGGGTGAGTAGGAGGGGTAGGATGGGATGATGAGGAGTACAATAAAGGGGATGACGAAGAAGAAGAAGGAAACTGCTTTTTAAAGGATAACTTTATTTACAAATAATACATCAAAGTCAATTGTTTCCAATACAAGCATATTACATAATAATAGAAGAAGAAGAAGAAGAAGAAGAAGAAGAAGAAGAAGAAGAAGAAGAAGAAGAAGAAGAAGAAGAAGAAGCAGAAGAAGAAGAAGAAGAAGAAGAAGAAGAAGAAGAAGAAGAAGAAGAAGAAGAAGAAGAAGAAGAAGAAGAAGAAGAAGAAGAAGAAGAAGAAGAAGAAGAAGGAGGCAGTGGGAGAAAGGAGAATGGGGAAAGAGAAGGAAGATGATGAGAAGGAGGAGGAAGAAGATGAAGAGGCAGAGGTTGGTGAAGATGCATGAAAACGAAAGGATGAGGGTCAGAAGGAGGACGAAGACTAGAGAGTATGAAGAGGGGTCGTGCTTCGGACACTGGTTGTTATAAAAACAGACCATGTATAAGCAAAGGTAAGGTTAGTGACAGAAACAGCCTAACAGGTGACTAAGAGGGCTTGGTTGAGTTTAATCATTGTGGATTGTTAGCGAGATGAGACGGGAGGGGAAGCTTGATAGGCATGAGCAGATTAGGTATAATGGGAGAGAGGGGGAGAGATGGAGAGAAGGCAGGAGAGTGAGGGAGTGACTGAGGGGAGGGGGAAGCTTGGAGTGCCGGAAAGACAGAGACAGAGGGGTAGTAACATTTAAACGTTAAATGGACAGAGGGAAGGTGAATGACCGCAAGAAGAACAAGTGTTTGGAATAAAGAAATCCTGGTCAAGGGAAAGAAAATATATTATGATGAAAATGTACGTAGGACAGTTCAAGTATATTATGTCAAGGTCCATTTTATTCTAGTACTAGTGGAGGATTAAATTAGCTTCGTAAAATTTGACTGCATTTTATCTTTACGATCTCTTGCAAATAAATCTATATAGTTGTTGTAATTCATAGATCAATTATTGTTCTTTAAAGGCATATATGCGTGGGTTATAATGGGTAGTCAGCAAATTCCAACTCCACCGTAATCTCTCGAGGTAAACTCACGATATGTGTTGGATCGATCGAAGAGAGGTGCTTCGAAATATCTGAACAAAGGCCTTCTAATGAAATTGCATGCAGCAAACAAATTTCTCACCCTATCACCTAAGCATCAAACAGCGGCACTTTGAAGTCGGTTGCGGTTAAGCTTGTTACGTGATATTTTCACTCGTAAACATCTCTGATAGATCTCCATTCGACTAGTACAAACATTCCGAACGCGACTATTTTTTTATGCATTTTTGACTCGGGGATTCGGAAGTGGGACAGTTTGCGATCGCTACTAATAACTGAGCCAATGGGGATTACGTATCGTGCGTAAAAGTGCGCAAGATGGATCCACGCGTCTAATATACCGGTCTGAATTCCCTTTAATATACCTTGATTCAGTAAAGATTGAAGTGAAATATGTGTTTTAACGGAAAACGTAACGGGAGTTAGTAAAAAAAAAAACGTGAGCTTTCAATTCTAGCATAATTTTCGTGAGAAGCCAAATGAGAAATACAATACCATGCACACAGATGTAGATAGATGAATACAGGGGGTGAAAGATTCACGATAGATTACTTTAAAGGGATCTAGTAACTTTGTTGACATGTGCGGAAAGTGATGAGTGGGTGATATAATTTATATTGTTGTTATCTGATATGTCCACTGGGTGTTGTGTGAAAATTTCAAGTTAAATGGATGTTATATGGCCGAGTAATGAGCAAAAATGCAAAGTTATATTCACTAACTCACTGCACTCACTTTGTACACGGGTTTTGTGGTCCAGTGGATGATTTCATAACATCTGATTACCTAAATCGTAAATATCTTTTTAACGAAAGGGAAATTTGAAAAACCGAAACGTGTCCCATGCTTTTGTTGTTAATACGAATACAACAAGGTGTGAGGGAACCGCTAGAATTTCAATTGGATTTTGACGATTTGGACAATGTTAAAGGAGAATTCCGGACGAGTTAAAACAAAATACAGTATATTGGAAATAAATCTAGGGATGTGCTTGAATAATTTCAGGATTTGACTCTCTTTGGTTGATTTCTAAGAGATTTTTCTAATGTCATTAACTCCGAGGAAATAATTAAATTTACTTCACACAATCATGAGACCCTTACGTAGCACCCTCACTTTGCTCAATTTCTTGAGTAGGCTTGAATCCGGTGCCACTGCATTGTGATCACTGCATGTGTCATTCATAATAGCCGGTCATGCAGAGCCAGCAAATTCAATAACCACGTTTACAGGACTTTATGTCTATTCAAATACCAATGAAAGCCAAACGTGTTACAATTTCGGGCAGGCAAGTATTTTCAAACGGTTCAACAATGCAGTAATGCTCAAAGGCACGGTTGGGTGGCGCATCGTGGACTAAACTATTCATGATCGAGCATTGTATTGGTCCGATCAAAAGAACACATTCGCTGCAGTGTAAAAACATAGATAGGCGCATAGTGAGGGTCGCACGTCACAAATTGGTGCATTGTGGGATAGAACAAGCTCGCTCGCGAATTTGTGTCATTAGAATTTCAAAGCCAATTATAAGAACCCACAATCATACTTTATTGATACAAAATTGTGTTTGTTGACCTAGAATATCTGTCTTTCAATCAGTAGAAGCTTGAAATCGTGTGGACTTTGCGTAAATCGACCGAACTCACCTTCATCTCAAGTGGTTCTCTCATGACTGCTTATTTTAATCTTACTTATATCCACACATCATTCAATGGACATATCAGATCACAGAAAGGCACATTTCATCAACATAATTATGTAAGTTGCTTGGTATAGTAACTAGATGCCTGTGAGTGTGATTGGAGGAACCTCTCACCAGTGCCTTCATTCAGACAGAACCTAATGCATGCACATTCTAAAGCACTGCATATTAGTTTGTCTAAACGGAGTGAGACAGACAGATTTCTAATCTTAACATTGACTTTTACCCCCCCCCCCCCCCGCCCCCCCCCCAAAAAAACCAAAAAAACAATTGACATATCAGATAACTCAAAAGACACATTTCATCAAACCTTAGTAACTAGATGCCTGTAAGTGTGATTGGAGTAACCACTAACCACTGCTTTCATTCGGACATACCCTACCGCACGCGTGTTCTAAAGCATGGCATATTTTTGTTCATATTTTACTACGTGTTTTAGATAAACCGTACGCATGGAATACCCGGAGTATTCGCTGCTCTTTTTGCCAAAGTAAAGTTTGGATTAGGAATGTAAACATAATACATCCTTTTAATGTTTTTAGAAAGATGTCGGTACTTGAATTCTCCATCACCTTTCACAAACCATTTGCATCGGATGGGCGGGTGTCAGAAGAATAGACAGTTTGTTTGTTCGCAGAAGCAAGGCTGAGGGGCATGCATGTTAACATTTAACGTTATTATTTCCTTTATGTTTATTTATACAAACTATATATGTGTCTGAATACTAATTCTCTGAATACTAATGATTCTAATATTTGACAAATCTTAGACATGGCAGTTTGAAGAAAGGACAGTCCCTTTTTCGTATAAGCAATGTTAACGTATAAGAACATTTAACGTTATTCTTTTGCTAACTTGCCGAAACTTGCAAAATATATGATGTTTCTTCGATCAATGCGTTTCCAATTACTTTTTGTTATCGCCAATATCTATTCCAGACGGACCACGGGAGTATTGCCCTCGACATTTTGTCTTACATGGTCGATCGGGATATAACAGAAAGGGACACTGTCGCAGTCACACACGGTCTTACATGGTCGATCGGGATATAACAGAAAGGGACGCTGTCACAGTCACACACGGTCTTACATGGTCGATCGGGATATAACAGAAAGGGACGCTGTCACAGTCACACACGGTCTTACATGGTCGATCGGGATATAACAGAAAGGGACGCTGTCACAGTCACACACGGTCTTACATGGTCGATCGGGATATAACAGAAAGGGACGCTGTCACAGTCACACACGGTCTTACATGGTCGATCGGGATATAACAGAAAGGGACGCTGTCACAGTCACACACGGTCTTACATGGTCGATCGGGATATAACAGAAAGGGACGCTGTCACAGTCACACACGGTCTTACATGGTCGATCGGGATATAACAGAAAGGGACGCTGTCACAGTCACACACGGTCTTACATGGTCGATCGGGATATAACAGAAAGGGACTCTGTCGCAGTCACACACGGTCTTACATGGTCGATCGGGATATAACAGAAAGGGACGCTGTCACAGTCACACACGGTCTTACATGGTCGATCGGGATATAACAGAAAGGGACGCTGTCACAGTCACACACGGTCTTACATGGTCGATCGGGATATAACAGAAAGGGACGCTGTCGCAGTCACCCATTAGCGTGCTTACGATCCTGGACCGTGAGTTAGTGGACCGTAAAATGTTTACGGTCGAGTCAGGTGACCCGACCATACATCGCGCGAAAACTGTTCACCAAAAATTAGTCGACCGTAAGGCATTACGTCATACATGCGCAGAACAGATGCGCACTCGTATTTTACGGTCGACCGTGCTGACGGTCCAGGATCGTAAGCACGCTATTACCGTAAAGCCATGCCGTAAAGACAACACAAAACATATTTATAAACGATTATTGTTACGGCGCCGTAAACACCCTGTAGTACACGTACCTCGCAAAGCAACGAAGTAGCCACGGAGTAGCCAGGCCAGGCAGACGGCCACTTTCGTAACGGTAGCAAAGGTCATCAGAACATGTTGAGTCCCGTAAGTAGCACGTATAACCAGTTACTGCCACGTTTTATCACGTAGATTGTATACCGTAATTGCCACGGCATATTAATGGAATTGCCTCGAAAAATGTTCGGCTACGGACACCATCCCCAGGCCTTCCCCTCCCCCGCTTACACGACTCAACCATTGGTCTCGGTCTCGATCACGATCGGCCTCGGTCCCGTTGTTGTAAATTACGCACCCCCCTTGGAATATCCTTGCTACTGGCCTGATAAGAATGGTATAACGAGTTTTTTTGTTTTTGTTAACAACAGCGCATTATGGGAAGGTGTGACTGTGTCATTATAGATCAGGAAAAGCGATCCTCTTCGTTTGATTGGTTCGCCCCAAGTCGCATTTCCCCTCGAATGACAACAAAACCGTGACATTTTGATTCGGTCAACTGCACCACCAAACCATTATAAAATCCACGCGTAGTTTCCCTTATTTGGACCGACCAAACGTCTCTCTTTATTCGTACTGATGTTTGCCTGTTTATATAGTTTGTATAATTCTTGTTTATTAATTGTGTTTGTTTGTTTGTCTGTTCTTCTGTTTGTTTGTTGTTTACTTTAATTGTGTTAATGAGCGTGAATTAATGCATAATGATGTATTCATAGGTGTGATGTGTATAACATGCATGTTTGTGTGTGAATAAATTGTCCATGTACTGTATGCGTATGATGTTAGCTTGCAGATGTGTTTGTGTGTATGTGTGTGTGTAAGTGTGTGTGTGCTCGCGCGCGTGTGAGTTTTGTGTGTGTTTGTGTATACTTACATGTACATGTTTGCATCTGGTGAATGTGTGTTTATAAAATATGTAAGTTTATGTTTGTTCTCAAGTGTGTAATCCACGCGTACGTGTGTTTATATAGTAGTGTGTTTGTGAGTAAGTGTGTTTTGCGGAACTAAAAAGCCAAGTAGTAAGGAAAAGTCAGTATGTACAGTGGATTTTCACCTTATCATGATTCAAGTGTACATAGCTACAAGACACATATACCAATAAAGTACATAAGTAATGATGTATTTTCTAATAAGTCTGCATTGGTAATTGTACAATTCATCTAAGCAGTAACGTCCCGTGAATTTTCACTTACATACATTGATGATTTCGTATTTCATTATTACATTTTATAGTCTATGCACAGCATTTTGATGAACGCTTTTCATGCCGTCATGTAATGCAGCCCTGTAACATTGTGTATGCATTGTGCGTACTGTATATTGTGGAACATGGCATAATGCATACCTAGCACTAAAATAGTTAACCTGAAGCAGCAGTGTATGTATGAAATGATCGTGGATGTAGTTTGCACCCGCTTCATTTAACATTCAAGGCATGTATTATCTATGTTGATTATATCCAACAACTCACGAAGGTTTCATAATTCATGAAAGGGTTTACGAAACAACAGTATATTAAATAATAGTGAATAGACCACGTGCTTAGTTGTGTGCTGGTACATAGAATGTGCACAACCGAAGATCTGGCAGAGCCAATGACGTAGCGCTCAGATTGGCCCGCCATGGCAGGAAGTTGTGTGATGATACGTTATGATGATGATCGTGAATGTAGTTTGTACTCGCCTAATTTAACATTCAAGGGATATAGTAACTATGTTAATATATACAACGACTGAATAAGGGTGCATTCAGTGAGTATTTATGTGATGTAATTTGTCCATTGTCCACTGGTCATGATGATTAAAGCCCTCTGCAGACAGAGCCGACTCGACCCGATCCCACTGATTTCAATCAGGCTAGAGTCAGGCCCGGTCGGTCGGATCCGATTCATCATGTTGAATCGGCCCAAACTGGCATCCGACTGTCTCTCGACTGACAAAATGTGTGTCGCGAGGCACTGAAAACTGAGCCGATCCGAATGAAAACCAGTCGAATCGGGTCGAGTCGGCTCTGTCTGCAGAGAGCTTTAGAGTGATCTAAGATTTCCATATTAAATGTATGTGGTATTATAGCCGAGCAATGCACGATGATGCTAAGTGTTACGTAACTCATTGCCATACGTGTTCAGAAGATCCCCGGAGTTTAATCATATTGGATTTTTTAAATGAAGAATTACAATGTCCTTCCTAATCTTACCTAGTACAAAAGGAAAATTGATGTGTAATATTATACATAAAGATCATTCGATAAATCAAAACCCATTTTATTATTCTGTTACCAGCACAAAAAAACCAATAACATAAGGTGCATTATATTTTCTAAATCTCCAAGTGAATTTGGTTCAATAATTATGAACAAACACATTATGTATTACTTTACGTCCCATTCATGCGTATCATGAAACCCAATCCGATGCCTGATATCATCTGTTTATGAAAAAAACAGTGGCGTAGCGACGGGGGGGGGGGGGGGGGGGGGGGGCACGTGCCCCTCGCCCCCCCCCCCCCACCCCCAATAATTTGGAAAAAACAATAGAAAACATAAGGGGACTTTTTTGAGAAAAAAAACAAAGGAATACATAAGGTGTGCCCCCCAATAATTTTGCGTGCCCCCCGGCCAATCAGTCCGACCACGCTACGCCACTGTTTATAAGTGTTTCCAGGAAGTCCTCATATTCCAAGATATATATAAGATGTTGGAAATATTCGATACAAAATTGCAAGTGGCATTGATTAATTTCATTTATAGAACTAGAAGGTTCGATGAATAGCAAAAAAGGATTTGTATTCAGATTATTGTAAATATTTGCTTAGCATCTCTATTATATTGTTTTAGTGTAAGTTTATTTTTGTATACAATTACTAACAAATTGATGTATTCTATGTAAAAGAGCCCACTGAATGAGTGCTTTATTTAATGTTTGTTGAATGTTTGAAATTGATGAATATATTGTTTTTGAATTTGGCATGCATAATTGCATTAGTTGGAGCCCAACAGATTGCACCTGACACCTCATTTTCGAGCATCTGAGGGGTCTAGGCTCGGCTTGCACACATACCCTGGTATGTCACCGAGCTGAGAAGTCTGCACGATGTACTGTGCCGGACTGACCAGATGATGCACCGTTAGGTCGGATTTGAGCGATGGACAGGCAGCATGAAGTAGGAACTCCATAAAAATGATTGAAAAAAAAAAAAAATAATAATAATAATAATAATTAAGTATTATGGCGTAAATATTCATTTTGAATGAACGCCAAAATAATAAAATAACAACAACAACCTCATATTCACACTATTACCGATATTGCCCATGCACGGCTCATGTATTCGTGATGACAAACAAAGTGAAGGTCATTATTTCAAGAGCGATAATAATGTTCCCCCGGGCATTTTTAAAATACCCATCATTTTACGATTTAAATCTTGACCTTGGTTAATTATCAAAGGCCTTTTTTTCAAAACATGTACATTTACTGTTTGTTTTTATATTCAGCAGGTCATATTTTTGGCTGTTTTGTTTGTATTTTATTCGTATGAAAATACAAACCCCCTAGGTCAGCCAGTGTGGTTACTATGCACGCGTTTTCTTACGTGGATAAATATCATAACTTAATGGTCATTTTGCAGGCCTTGTTTGTCAATAACTTATTCACATTTGCACATAACATTCTGTAACATTTCCCAAAACTGTCATTTAGGTTAAAGGTTAAAATAATAAAGGAACCAACAAGAAGGCAAGGTATCTACGGTTTATGGTCCGTGGTAAGCTATACTTTACCAGTACAGGACAACGAAATTAAAACAAATCATAACAGACCTTTGCAACAAATGTATACCAACCAAAGGAACGCGGGTTGATGCGCCGCCATTATGAAACATATTGCTACTGTATAGATTGCGTGCTTATGACTGTGCAAGTTAGCATCGTGGGCACAATGACTACCCAAGACCAACAACAAAAACAACAACAACATACGGCTATGAACAAGCAAAGTAGGCCAGGTCAATTATATTTTATACTGGCCTAGACAGCATGAATAGGAAACTGGAAACTAAATTATTGAAAACAATCATATTATTACGAAGAAGCGGTATCCATTGATAACATATACCAGTTAATATAACATAATCTATTGGTCAATACATATTTTCTTTGAATATCTTCATACTGTATAAGGTATAGAATATGAGGCCGAACGTAATGGAAATGATGTATGCAAAGTATATATTTCAAAAATGCTTCCGTTTCTAAATTTGTCTAAATGTCATGTCAATTTTCTTTAAATTAAATAAGATTTGTCTTAATTATTATAGCCGTTCAAAGTATTTCTTCGTCAAAATCAAGGAGAGGTAAGCCATACGTCATTAATATCTAACATCTTAACGGACAAACAAACTAACTACAAAAACACACATACAAACAAACAAACAATACATATACAAGAAAACAAACAACATAACTATAATTACAAGCAAACAAACAAAACAACTATAAACACAAACAAACAAACAAGACAACCATATACACAAGCAAACAAATAAAACGAACATACACGATCAGTCAAGCACACAAACAAACAAACATACAGACAAACAAACTGACCAACAAACACACATCAACACAAACAAAACATGCATTGAGATGTTCTCCTTTTATGTCTCTATCGAAGCCAAATTGTACTTCCGTTTGTTGCCAAAATAATACTGTAATACACTTCCGTGTAGAAGAAATGCGTCAGAAGCTACACGCCCTCTGATTTACAAATCCAGACCATCTTTAGAAGAGCATGTGTCATATTCTCGCAACAACATTTCATATCATTGTTTTGGGAAGATGTTTCATAAATTACAAGCAAACCCAAAGTAACTACTTATGGATTTGACTGGCATATGACGGCCAAAAAGCAACGTTCCCATCATATCTATAATTCAAGCGCCGATTTCCAATGTCATTGGTGGATTTTAAGCGTGCGTTGCTGTCATGCTTTTAATTGTTAACACGATGAATGAAGTTGAATAAATGTAAATGTTTGACGTGCACATTATATCAAAACCATTAAAGAACAATAAGAGCATAACTCATATAAATGCGAGGTATTTAGTCGACTTTTACCTGCACTTACGATCTTTAAATAGCGAATAGCGAACTTCAATGTCATAATTTAACAATCGAGATGTATGCACGATATTGAGCCTGTCACTGTCATGTGTTCAATTGTACAAAACAATGATATTTACGTAATCCACTGCAGTACCAAATCCATTGACGTGCATAACTAACGTTAACTCGTATACTACTATTTGTATTGATATGCGTCATACAACACACGGTATGTCCATGGGAGGTCGATACCACTGGTATGATTAGCGTTAATGGGGAAGGTGTGTGGGTAGATTAAATATCTTTCCAATATTTCTACCGGAATTTGATGGTTAATTGTAACAAATGTGTATATATACATAATCATTATGATAATGTAATGGAGTATAGATACAAACTTGTTCAAATCGATATGGGCCTATCTCTACAGATCAAACAGTAATTACAAAGCTAGATGCTTAGTTGAGGATTTAGCGAAATGTTGTTGCGTTGTGAAACCGTCGCGCCATTGGCTTCTTTACATTGTGTGTACGAGCGTAAACATTTAGGGTGGCAGAGATGGGGGGGGGGGGGGGGGGGGGGGGGGGCTGACAGAGGTCCAGCTGGCCAACAAGCACGACGTGACAGGAATTCAGTTTTGTCGAGAATGTCATATTCATCCCTAAAATAACATGTTTCGTCTAACAATGAAAGTGTCTTCTACTCGCTGTTTTGGCTGTTTTAAAAATTCATGAAGGAGTTGCAACCCTTCCGGAAACTCAAACTTCCAAAAGACAATTTGGGGATCCAGCCTTAAAAGACCGTCCCCTCCTCCCTAAAAAAGGGAAAGAAAAAAGAAGACAGTAATGCCCCATTGCTTCTCTTGTCATCGAAATCGACATTAATTGAGGCTGAAGTAGAGTGAAAAAAATTGACATCATGCCAAAAATATGGATGCGTAGCTAGGTAGTAATGGAATGTTTAGAAATTGGAGTTATATGACCTTACTTTAATTTTATATCAGTTTCGTCTCCCATTAAATAACCTTCTAATTATTCACACGAGGCCGAGCAATTTATCTAATGCAGTCTTTGAATCGCCGCATTCAATAGATTTTTGATAGCGATATTTTTTATCAGCGACAACAAAAAACCAAACATGGCTTAGCGCAACGGGGGTTGGGGCAGTGCTTCAATTGGAGCTCCCAACCACCCCAAAAACAGAAACAAAAAAGCTCCCTCGTTTACAATGCTTTATAAATTCTTACAGCCCCACTTCCCTTGTTGGGGCATACAACTATACACCTATGGAAGTCATTTACGAAATATTATGGGGCATGCTGAACTTCCCCCCAGGCCCCCGGTTCCAGGCTGCCCCTGGCTACACCCAGTCCCTAATCAACTATGTATATTGCCATGTTGCAGGCACTCGATTTTTGAAGAGCTCAATTCCATACGACGTTAAATCGACTTTGTATCAACATTGCCTAAGTCAACGAAACATAAGTACAATGACTAGCTACTACTTAAACAACTATAAATCAAATTTGTAAAGACAAATTACGCAATCGAAAGTAAAATAAATTATGTAGCATTCATTGTTGGTATTCACAGCATTTGATACATACCTATGCAGGTACCTCCTTGGTTTGACAGATAAACGCGTTGTCTAAACTGTATAAATTTGAATTAGCGCCTTGTTGAATTAGGCTCGCCTTTCTGTTATTTAGGCGACCACAAATACTTTTGAATATAATTTTATGTCACACAAATATACAATTATACACCTCCATTATGCATAAGTATACATAAAGTTTGGCTGTGTGAATAGATATGTATATAACAGATGATTAGTTTAGTGTTTTATATTTATTTCTAGAACTGTTTTTGGCTTGAAACATCTCCCGTGCAGATAGCAATCTTCAGCATCCAATGAAGTGTACGGGTCAGGGTGATGTATTGAAGGTCGCTCTACAATTACTCGTGATGTCTTCTTATGAATATTTAATTTTAATATCAACCGTTATCATTATTGCCATTATCATGATGCACGAATTAGTCCATGATTGGATGGATTTTACGCCGGAAGGTTATCAAGCGATACGCAAGCCATAACATACTTTGTAACTCTTTGAGTGCCACCATGGCCATGGCCACGACTCAAGTCACGATACTCTACAATATGTTTGCGTTTTGAAATTAAGCAAAACATGCAATAATTTTGCAAAGGGCATGGCCGTTATTCAAAGAGTGCTTTCTATTTTGTATAAAAAAGTTGTTCCGTTTCTTCAAATTGGTTACACGCGTTATAGAGACCCTGTAATCCAAGAGCACCAAAACCAAAACTCATCGCAGATAAGACACACGAGTGGTACTTGTCAAGTCTTGTTCCGTTATAGCCGGGTTCACATGTGCAATCGCCCCATTAATATACGCCGTTGTCAGTATTAATGTATTTCACCAATTTCAGCAAATGAATTGGTATTAAAGGAGATACATTCATGTAAACAAATTGACTTCAATTTCTGGTAACCATATATATTTTTTTTTCATAAAAGGGCTGGCTGCCGGTCAACCGACTCGCTTCTTGAATCGGAGTAATTTCTTTATGAATTTGATTCGTCCTTTTGATGCTCGTACAATTGTTGTTGTTGTTATTTCTTTGAATAGTCTTCATGTAGTAAAATGTTAAGAAAGGAATGTATTTCTCGCTTTGAGGTAACGGGAATTGACCGCATGGTTACTGGACTCTCGGAAGTACCCAAACCATAAATGAAAAAAAAGAAAATGATAACAAACTATAAGACTCACTATTTGTGAATGCATACATACAAAGAGCAAATTACCTGACTACCGTTTTCAGATGTATAAGGCAATGCCCCTATTATTTTATTCACACATTTCACTAGTTTAACATTTCTTTTTAAAATGTTTGTTCCCGATGATGACGTCACTTCGCTTGACAGCAAATATAAGGAGCATGTCCACGCTGCTTAACTTTGGCGATAGCAAGATGTGGATCTTTGGGATACGAAACGCTGTGTGATTTTGTATTGGACAATTCTTTCATCTTGTGGAAGTATTTTACCAAGAACTGAACGAGTTCTTACTCTTCTGGGAATTCAGTGATGATGATGTAGGTGTTTTGTTTTAATTCTGTACTAAGGGATGTTAGAGTCTTTTGTGATAGCAATGATGATGTCGAAGAGAATTTCCTTATTCTGTTACGGTACTTACGGATATTGCTTCGGGATTTCAATTTTCTAGACGATTTTATAGAAAACTCTCTCATTTTATTAAATATCTCTTTTTTGAGCTGACGGGCATGGGATACCTTGGGATTTCTTCATATCATTTTGATTTGTTTGTTTTACTTCATACAGATGTATTATTCACATCATGTCTAGCATGTAAACGATGTGGACGGTTCGAAATTGAAGGACAGTGGGGATTCGAATAAATGTTATGACGTTATTGGAACTATTAATAATTCTCTTCAAAGTAATGAACAGCAACACGTTTATTTAGGCACGTTTGCTATTTGTTAATTATGTAGTAACACGTTTATTTATAAAGTAAAACCCGTTAGATAGATACAACATTTTCATGACATTTAAGGGTTTAATTATGACTCGATATGTTCGACTGTTAATGATTATCGACTTAACAAGTAGGTACAATGCATGCACTTCTATTGGAAATCATGCTTGTTATAGGAAATATGTACGACGTGATATATGATTCTGAAATAATATGTCACATAAGATAAAGGGCAATGCAATATATTCGGCAGAGCAACATTAAGATTAGCAATGCAATAAAACGTTTTCGTTTATAAGCTGTTATTATGGTGGTTTGTGATTATTACCGGGGGCAATTGATCATTGTGTTAGCATTTGTTGTGGCGGTTAACAGGCTGATGGCTTCAACTTGTTAGTAATCCCATACACAGATATACAATGTTACGGGTTCTTTATCATGCTGGGCAATTCGTTAATATGTCACCAAAAAAGGTGACATAAGATATATTCCGCAGGGTAATTATACAAATAGCAAACAAATTCCAGGGCATGAGTGCATTGGGGTGTATTATACCGGTCGTTGGTTCCGTAATATACATGTATACCGTATTTCATGGCAAAATAAGGTATTTGTCATGAAGCGTCGATGACAGAACGCTGATCGACCATGTGTTCTAAAACTGTTTTTGGCTTGAAACATCTCCCGTGCAGATAGCAATCTTCAGCATCCAATGCATTGTACGGGTCAGGGTGATGTATTGAAGGTCGCTTTACAATTACTCGTGATGTCTTCTTATGAATATTTAATTTTAATATCAACCGTTATCATTATTGCCATTATCATGATGCACGAATTAGTCCATGATTGGATGGATTTTACGCCGGAAGGTTATCAAGCGATACGCAAGCCATACTATACTTGGTAACTCTTTGAGTGCCCTCATGGCATGGCCACGACTCAATTCACAATATATCGTAGATGTTTGCGTTTTCAAATGAAGTAATAGTATGACCATGTAACGCAGCACCCACACAATTGGTTGTCTAAAATAGCCACTTTTGCAGAATGATTAATAGCTCACAAATTGGAATGAACTTTTGTTTAATCGTTGGTTCCGCTGCTATTTAGAATTCACCGCTGACCTTTGTTTTATAGCCCGCTATTAGCATCATTAGATGGCGAGTGTCATGTGCATTAGCATCATCAATGGTCATACATTTCGCGGTCATACATTTCCCGGCAATACCGATGGATGTGTGTACACATAGTCGTTCCCAGAATTTGTTAAGGGGCTGTTTTTAGCTTCATTCGGGGCATAGTTGGGGTGCCTTTGAATACCTAAAACAGTATTTTTCGCTAAAGGGGGGGGGGGGGGGAATTTGAAACCCGAGCATAATAAGAGTGGATGTTAATGTGTACAGCGCCAATATTTAAGGCGTTGAATATCATTCATTTCAATACGAGCATTATTATACTGCATTAGATATACTGCGTCATCAGGTTCCAATCGGAAATGCGCACATTATTAGAACCAGGCGTAATCGTACGTGAGCGCGACAAACGCGCATTTATTTAGCATAATGAGATTGTAAGCTACAGAGCGCGCGGCGTGCGTACGCGTATAACATGGCTTCGTCATGTGAGCACTTTGACACGCGCATTGACGATCCATTCCCTTTAACATGTGATAATCCTATTTCGTGGCGTATCTTTAAAATCATGTACATATAATGCTTATGAGCATCGTGTAAGCCTTACAATGTTCATATGTTCATATAATCCCCTCTAGGCTCTATATAGCGGGAATTATAGCAATCAAAGGAATCGCCGAATGTGTAAAGATTAGTTTCGGGCGACCACTGGAGTTAGGGGTTTAACGAAACAAAACTTGATATAAATATTCGTAGCTTTTCTCGGATACTAAAAAGAGACATATAATACACCAGACTAGTAGTCTAGCATCGATATATAACACGTTTAGCAAACCTTTCGATTGGCTTTAGGTATATTATTATTACATCAACTGTAATTTCAATCATTGTATTACCTGCATGAATTGAACAGATCTTCACCGATTGCATTTAGGTGTTCCATTAACGTTATACGATTCCCCCCGGCAAAGTGATATTAGACTTTAATCATATACATTAACGATTCTTCTAAAATGTGTGGAAAATATTATAAAATAATATATTTGGGAAATTTCTTAAAAGTTACCAGTCATGTTATTAGTGTGGGGCAGAATCAAACACTTCTCTATTAGTCGACGACGATATTTCATTGTTTTGGTCAGGTAAATTAAATCCAATCATTGATATATACTATTTGCCATGACATGTTCACAGACTTATTTGCAAGCATATATTTAACTGATCACTCGCCCATCGAACTGACGCAATTCTGCGCACGTGACAAAAAGAAGTATCTACACTCAGATGGTCGCAGGTGAATAGTATCTACACTCAGATGGTCGCAGGTGAATTATTATCTACACTCAGATGGTCGCAGGTGAATAGTATCTACACTCAGATGGTCGCAGGTGAATATTATCTACACTCAGATGGTCGCAGGTGAACAGTATCTACATTCAGATGGTCGCAGGTGAATAGTATCTACACTCAGATGGTCGCAGGTGAATAGTATCTATACTCAGATGGTCGCAAGTGAATAGTATCTACATTCAGATGGTCGCAGGTGAATAGTATCTACACTCAGATGGTCGCAGGTGAATAGTATCTACACTGAGATGGTCGCAGGTGAATAGTTTCTACACTGAGATGGTCGCAGGTGAATAGTATCTACACTCAAATGGTCGCAGGTGAATAGTATCTACATTCAGATGGTCGCAGGTGAATAGTATCTACACTGAGATGGTCGCAGGTGAATAGTATCTACACTCAGATGGTCGCAGGTGAATAGTATCTACACTCAGATGGTCGCAGGTGAATAGTATCTACACTCAGATGGTCGCAGGTGAATAGTATCTACACTCAGATGGTCGCAGGTGAAAAGTATCTACATTCAGATGGTCGCAGGTGAATAGTATCTACACTGAGATGGTCGCAGGTGAACAGTATCTACACTCAGATGGTCGCAGGTGAATAGTATCTACACTCAGATGGTCGCAGGTGAATAGTATCTACACTCAGATGGTCGCAGGTGAATAGTATCTACACTCAGATGGTCGCAGGTGAATATTATCTACACTCAGATGGTCGCAGGTGAACAGTATCTACATTCAGATGGTCGCAGGTGAATAGTATCTACACTCAGATGGTCGCAGGTGAATAGTATCTATACTCAGATGGTCGCAAGTGAATAGTATCTACATTCAGATGGTCGCAGGTGAATAGTATCTACACTCAGATGGTCGCAGGTGAATAGTATCTACACTGAGATGGTCGCAGGTGAATAGTTTCTACACTGAGATGGTCGCAGGTGAATAGTATCTACACTCAGATGGTCGCAGGTGAATAGTATCTACACTCAGATGGTCGCAGGTGAATAGTATCTACACTGAGATGGTCGCAGGTGAATAGTATCTACACTCAGATGGTCGCAGGTGAATAGTATCTACACTGAGATGGTCGCAGGTGAATAGTATCTACACTCAGATGGTCGCAGGTGAATAGTATCTACACTCAGATGGTCGCAGGTGAATAGTATCTACATTCAGATGGTCGCAGGTGAATAGTATCTACACTGAGATGGTCGCAGGTGAATAGTATCTACACTGAGATGGTCGCAGGTGAATAGTATCTACACTCAGATGGTCGCAGGTGAATAGTATCTACACTCAGATGGTCGCAGGTGAATAGTATCTACACTCAGATGGTCGCAGGTGAATAGTATCTACACTCAGATGGTCGCAGGTGAATAGTATCTACACTCAGATGGTCGCAGGTGAATAGTATCTACACTCAGATGGTCGCAGGTGAATAGTATCTACATTCAGATGGTCGCAGGTGAATAGTATCTACACTCAGATGGTCGCAGGTGAATAGTATCTACACTCAGATGGTCGCAGGTGAATAGTATCTACACTCAGATGGTCGCAGGTGAATAGTATCTACACTCAGATGGTCGCAGGTGAATAGTATCTACATTCAGATGGTCGCAGGTGAATAGTATCTACACTCAGATGGTCGCAGGTGAATAGTATCTACACTGAGATGGTCGCAGGTGAATAGTATCTACACTCAGATGGTCGCAGGTGAATAGTATCTACACTCAGATGGTCGCAGGTGAATAGTATCTACATTCAGATGGTCGCAGGTGAATAGTATCTACACTCAGATGGTCGCAGGTGAATAGTATCTACACTCAGATGGTCGCAGGTGAATAGTATCTACACTCAGATGGTCGCAGGTGAATAGTATCTACACTCAGATGGTCGCAGGTGAATAGTATCTACACTCAGATGGTCGCAGGTGAATTCAGACGATACTAATGATAACAATCAAGGACTATTGTCGATAGATGAGATGAGGACGAGTTAGGTCATTATACCAGCTTAGCAAAGTACACAATATCAACATTCAAAAACACAAATAACCAGTGATTCACTCAAAATAGCAGTCAAGAACGTCCTTTAAAGCCTGTTTGCAAAATGACTTGTAAGCATCGCGAACTATTTACGTCATCATATAGACACTGACAATACATGACTGATATAAACTAAAAAAAGAAACTTTGCAACACAAATATCAACAATATTCGTAAATATGATTTTACATAAGCAAAAATATGACATAATTGCAAATGCATTTAGCTGACACTAAGCAGTAATGACCAAAGCCTTCGGGTGAGTTAGATATAAATCTGTTTCAACGAAAAGGGGTAATTGTGTATATATAATCGGGCTCCAACTGAAGTCTATATATAAACATGTAAATACTAATTAAGCAATGATTGTGCTTATTTAATAGAACTCGTAAACACATTTAAACGTATTAACTTGTAAATAATTGTGTGATTGCCTGTTACATATCACTTGTAAAATGATATACGCTGAGTAATAAGTGTGTTTTATTTGGGCGGTAAGCTCTATCTGAGGTGCATGCAAATCATATTGCCATTACTGCTACTATTTCTGAATCGGAAATCCCATAATCACTTATAATTATTCATTAAAAAGGGCAAGGCCAGACAAGGGGGATCGCACAGATTAAAGATAATAATTGTGCGGATGATCATTACGTGCTTTGGCGATGCGCCCCCGAAAATACACGTCATCAATGATGGTTATTAAACCTGTTAATATTTCCATTAACCGTTAAAGCTTCAAAGACAGAGAGTTGTGAATCTACAAAGCTGCGCAGTAATATAAATACGGTATATAGTTGGTTAAATCAGCTCGTATTGCGTGATATGATGTCAACGGGAGAAGATAATAAAGTTGAACTTCGCTTCAAATTAAACAAAGTAGTAATCGTAATGACTCAAACGAAATGCGTGTGACACAATTTCGTCGTCAATGGCAATACATTTTTTTTTTTTTTTTTTTTTTGTTTACTTGTATGTGTAGTACATCTTCAGAGAGGGTATTTTATATCAACATAATGGCATGTGCAAAAACGGAGATGGTTTTAGTTAAATATTGTTGTCGTTTGTGGTTCTAAACATGGCATATTGTACATTTATTTATTGTGTGCAGTTAGGAACAATAATGCACATCTTAATTCCCAAGTGCGCTAAATCCACGTTTTCATATTTCGAGAAAAACTGGTTTCTTTGCCCAACTTTGTAATGATAATAATAATATAGGATATGTATATTGCGCAATATCCCTCTAATATAAGGTGCTCAAAGCGCTTATTATTATCCCTGGTCATTTGGTACAGTTCAGACCCTGTACACGAGCCTATGGGAATATGAATGTGGAAATTTCCATATTTTGATTTTGATCGTGTAAGTTGTCCTACAATTTGGGTTTATAGATAACCACGTAGCTTACTAATGTACTGTTATCGTTAACTCAATTTTTGTTATGAAAAGTGGATTTAACACCATTTTGAACTAAGCTCTTCATATTATAATTCTTTGAATGTTGTGAGATGAGGCGACTATTGCACTCAAAGGGTTACCTGTAATTTAAAGGGATCTAGTAACATTGTCCAAATCCTATTTAAATTCTAGTGGTCCCCTCATACCTTGTTGTATTCGTATTAACAATATAGCATTGAACAGGTTTCGGATTTTCGAATTTCCCGTTAGCTAAATAGATACTTACGGTTGAAGTGTTTAGATGTTAAACTATCCACTGTATAGTCGCAACCGTGTACACAGTTAGTGCATTGAGTTAGTGAATATCACTTTGCATTTTTGCTTATTACTCGGCCATTTAACGTCCATTTAACTTGAAATTTGAAATTGTACACAATACCCAGTGAACATGATTATACGATATAACAACACTATACATTGTATCAACCATTCATCTCTTTCTGCACATGTCAACAAAGTTACTAGATCCTTGTATCAACCATTCATCTCTTTCTGCACATGTCAACAAAGTTACTAGATCCTTGTATCAACCATTCATCTCTTTCTGCACATGTCAACAAAGTTACTAGATCCTTGTATCAACCATTCATCTCTTTCTGCACATGTCAACAAAGTTACTAGATCCTTGTATCAACCATTCATCTCTTTCTGCACATGTCAACAAAGTTACTAGATCCTTGTATCAACCATTCATCTCTTTCTGCACATGTCAACAAAGTTACTAGATCCTTGTATCAACCATTCATCTCTTTCTGCACATGTCAACAAAGTTACTAGATCCTTGTATCAACCATTCATCTCTTTCTGCACATGTCAACAAAGTTACTAGATCCTTGTATCAACCATTCATCTCTTTCTGCACATGTCAACAAAGTTACTAGATCCTTGTATCAACCATTCATCTCTTTCTGCACATGTCAACAAAGTTACTAGATCCTTGTATCAACCATTCATCTCTTTCTGCACATGTCAACAAAGTTACTAGATCCTTGTATCAACCATTCATCTCTTTCTGCACATGTCAACAAAGTTACTAGATCCTTGTATCAACCATTCATCTCTTTCTGCACATGTCAACAAAGTTACTAGATCCTTGTATCAACCATTCATCTCTTTCTGCACATGTCAACAAAGTTACTAGATCCTTGTATCAACCATTCATCTCTTTCTGCACATGTCAACAAAGTTACTAGATCCTTGTATCAACCATTCATCTCTTTCTGCACATGTCAACAAAGTTACTAGATCCTTGTATCAACCATTCATCTCTTTCTGCACATGTCAACAAAGTTACTAGATCCTTGTATCAACCATTCATCTCTTTCTGCACATGTCAACAAAGTTACTAGATCCTTGTATCAACCATTCATCTCTTTCTGCACATGTCAACAAAGTTACTAGATCCTTGTATCAACCATTCATCTCTTTCTGCACATGTCAACAAAGTTACTAGATCCTTGTATCAACCATTCATCTCTTTCTGCACATGTCAACAAAGTTACTAGATCCTTGTATCAACCATTCATCTCTTTCTGCACATGTCAACAAAGTTACTAGATCCTTGTATCAACCATTCATCTCTTTCTGCACATGTCAACAAAGTTACTAGATCCTTGTATCAACCATTCATCTCTTTCTGCACATGTCAACAAAGTTACTAGATCCTTGTATCAACCATTCATCTCTTTCTGCACATGTCAACAAAGTTACTAGATCCTTGTATCAACCATTCATCTCTTTCTGCACATGTCAACAAAGTTACTAGATCCTTGTATCAACCATTCATCTCTTTCTGCACATGTCAACAAAGTTACTAGATCCTTGTATCAACCATTCATCTCTTTCTGCACATGTCAACAAAGTTACTAAATCCTTGTATCAACCATTCATCTCTTTCTGCACATGTCAACAAAGTTACTAGATCCTTGTATCAACCATTCATCTCTTTCTGCACATGTCAACAAAGTTACTAGATCCTTGTATCAACCATTCATCTCTTTCTGCACATGTCAACAAAGTTACTAGATCCCTTTCAACTGGGAATCTGTGTGAAACACCCATGTGTATAATGGATATTCATGGCGCCTGGGATTCCGATCCTAGCAGAAACATGTTGGCAGGAATTCATTCCTTGATCGTGATTGAGCGCTCAATATCCAGGGTGATCGGGTTAGGCAAGGTTATACTGCTCTGAGCCGTTTTTTTACTTAAGTGTAATTAAGCGCTTAAATGTTACTGTAAAGAGTTAGAAATTGTGATTTGTTCATGCATGTATATATAGATCCGGGAAAACATTGTGTTATGGCTTTAGCGCCCGGAAAGAATTAGAACACTTCTCGAAAAGGTACAAATATGGAAATTGTCAGTAATTCAAACATTTACTTGAAATCATAGAGAGCTATTTATGTTTATTATTATTCAACGCGTTAATCATTCTACCTTATGAGGTTTTTTAGGACTTCATTTCCGACATTTCAAACGGGATTTGTATGGTCGATAATGTACGCGATGTACTGACTGAATAAATGTAATTAGATAACGCTCCCTTTCCCAAGGGTCAGAACCACGAGGGGAGTAACAACTCAATACTTTGTCTTGATTGTATGACTAAAGGGGGTACTCCATCACAATCACAGACGACACAATCTAATAAGTTGTTGGATCTGGGAATTAGAGGCCTAGTTTCGATGCACAATCACTGCTGTGAAGGGAGATAATTAAAGGAATCTAGTCTTGGTGTTGACAAGTGCAAGCAAAGATGGGTGATTAATAATATATATATTGATGTGATCTGATATGTCTACAAAGTAATGTGTAACAATTTTAACGTTAACAAGATAATTTTGTAGCCGAGAAATGGACAATGCGAAGTGAAATTCACTAACTTATTGCACTTACTTTGTATACGACTAAACTTATCCCGTAGACAGTTTAACATCTGAACACTTCAATTGTTAATATCTTTTGTCCCGTGCTTTTATTGTTGATATGAATATGACAAGACTGGTATGAGAGAACCACTAGAGTTCCAAGTAGGTTTTGAGGATTTGGACAATGTTACTAAGCCCCTTTAAACAAACAACAAAACACGACAAAACAATTTGAAGGAATTATCGATGATAGCGATAATAATGTGGTAGCTATAATCATATATCCCATCTATATATTGATATGCAATCAGTAATACATACTCTCAAATATAATGTTCTGTAGATATGATGGAATCTTTATTTCAATAAGGGCCACAATTGATCGAATTTGCATAATGACCTCTTCAGATATGAATGCAAATACAAACTGATTATGAGGAGGAAGTGTATATCTGACCTGTCAAGAAAATATCGCGGTTTGAGTACTATATACTTGATATTAAAATAAATCAAAATTAAATAAGATGAATAGTCAGCCAAATGTTGGTAATGTTTTAAGGCTTTACCCAGCTAGCCACCTGACGTCGGGCCGATGTCGGAAGTTGGTTGGCGGATGTCGGCATATCGCCGTTGGCTCGAGGTTAAAATGTCCGCCAGCCCAACATCGTCACGACGTCATTTTTGTGATATATTGGCATAACGTCATTTTCCGACAATGGCCCAACATCATGTCATGAGATGATGTTGGGCCATTGTCGGAAAATGACGTTATGCCAATTTATCACAAAAATGACGTCGTGACGATGTTGGGCTGGCGGACATTTTAACCTCGAGCCAACGGCGATATGCCGACATCCGCCAACCAACTTCCGACATCGGCCCGACGTCAGGTGGCTAGCTGGGTATAAGCAAAGCTTTCAAACTGGAGGTGTTTTTTTTTTTAAAGGACGCTTTACGCGATGTATTGTACTAATACAGCCAATACTATCCCCGTTTTAATAATCCATACAAATCAGAGACAAACATCGTGAACTAGGATGTTGCATTGGGGGGGGGGGGGGGGGGGGGGGTGTTGCATTGGGGGGGGGGGGGGGGGGGGGGGTGTTTCACAAAGATCGTAAGTTGAAATTAACTCTAAGATGGAGTTAAACAGTTTGGAAAGCCGTTAGTTTCATTGTTTTTTGTTGTTGTAAAAGTCCTTTAAAGGGGCATACAATGTTGTTTCAAATCATTAATATATTTTTTACTATCAAGGAGATTTCATGTTATTCATGTAAAATGTATGAAAAGTCTAAAATACTTTCATGTTTGCTTATGAATATATTTTATTTCAAGGCTACACATGGCTTTCCATAATTAAGTTCAACTTAGGATCTTTGTGAAACATCCCCCTGGTCTTTAAAGCCAACTAAAGGATCCTGGTGGTAGGTTTGTTTCTGGTTTTGAAAAAAAATATGATCATTTAAAAATGTTATTTAAATCAGAGTTGTCCAACGACACACACAAACTAATTTTTAATAATCTTTTAGTTTCTAGATGATAGAAAATTTACCAATTCATGTAATGTATCACATTCAAGATTGTTGTTGTTTGTCATATCTCTTGACATTCGTGTTATTGGACAATCATACATTTATAGACATGATAGATATAGAATGTCACCTTTCAATACTGGTCAAGTACCTTTCACCAACTAAAATAATTGTATAAATGTTAAATAAATTACAAATGTAACTATTTGGAGGAATATTGCATTTCAGTATCGTGATGAAATGTCATGGTTGGAACACTATTCTTCACCTATGAAATGTACATATGTTTGGCATATGTTTGGGGTAGTCCCTTTTCGGTCATTATTTTGCTAAAATATGCATTTTACTTGTATTATTGACTATACTAGTCAAAACATGATGTATAACACAAACCTGATACTGGAGATGCATGGTTTCATAACCGCTTTATTTAAGAAGATTTATAGCAGGCAAATGCCTCAAATCGTATACATAAGACATTAATGATTCAAAATTTAACACTAGAGATGGGGTCATGACGGTTCAATTAAAGCGATTTAAGAACAGGTAAATGTGTGAATGCCCCTTTAAACCGACATGACAGTATTGGGTGATCATCCATTCGTGCTTCGTGAAGACTAATTTCGGATAAACGCGCCAAGCGATGCCCGTGGGTAGGCCGTTTTTAGAGCAAAGCTTTTAAGATGTCGAAACCTCGCGCTTTAATTGAATGTTTGCATCTACCGTGTCTACGGGAACCCAACCGAAAAAGGCGTTAAGTCATGCATTGGTTTAACATGTGTGACATAGACAATGTTTTTTTCTTATGGATTGTCGATATACCTTATCTCAAAAAGTCATTGTTGGGCTACATTATTCTTATATTTTGGGTTAAACAAAATAATAAAAATAACTTTTCAAATTTCCAACATTATTATACATCGGTAAAATTACAGACTAGTTCTTATGAGAGATGTACTAATTAGCATATCAATTCATTGATATTTTTTAATTTTTTAATTTTTGATTTTTTTTTTTAATGTAAAGTGCATATCGTATAATAGGATTAAAGATAAAGATTGTACAAATTTATAATATTATAGACGTCGGTACAAATACAGAACAGTTATTATGATATATTTTTAATAAGCATATCAATTCATTAGACATAATTATTGTCGCAATTGTTATCATATTCTTTAGTTAGTGAATGTTTGTTATGCTTAAAGGAAGCAAATATGAAGGTAAATTGCTTGTGCTAAATGCGTCTCGTCGATGTATATAATATATTTATATGGTACAATTGTTGATATCATAATTATTTTGCATGTAAAGTACATATCGTGATACATCCTAATCTCTCCTTTATATTCCTCACTTGTGCAATATTCACACAGAGCAGTGTTCATGCATTCCAAAATATTATGTTCCTTCCCTAATGTCTTCATTAGTATCATCTAACCATTCATCCATACATTCAGACGATTGTCGTAATTATAGAGTCATTCACTCCTACATGATCGTTGGTTGAGAAAGAGAAGGGAGCTAAGTCACTTTGGGTATTTCGGCGATAATCAAGTGGTATGGTTCGGAGTCTCATTGTAGAAACCACATTCATGAAGTATTTGTTAACATGTAGTTAGTGTATTTGTTTTGTATACGTCTGTATTAAGTTTTTGTTCTTTGGTTAATTCTTCTCTTTTTTTGTCTTTCTTCTCAGCGCTTAAAAACTTTGCATTAAGCGTTATATTAATGTTGTGCATTATTATTATTATTAAGGTCTGTTGTACATGTATTTGTTTTGATAACCAGATAGCTATGACCATTGTTAAAACTAATTTATTTCATTAAACGCGTGCATCATATAGATAAAGATCCAACTTACTAAATGGTATGCATAACTCAACCCTACACCTTCTAAACTCAATGTACTTGTGCGACACATTAAGTCATAACATCCTCAATCCGCTCCCTCAGCTATGCTTCAATGCATTCACATTTCCTTCATCAACGAGCATTCATGCAACACCTTAATGTATACGAATCATACAACAGGTAATGCTTTGCAAGTTTATCGTAACATCTAACATCTTACTTCTGATCTATAACATTATTTAAAAGTAAAGTTACACGTTCATTTTGGAACAAATCAAATTCTGGAAGATATCTGTTCACTTATCTGTGCATTTATGCAACGACTTCATTCATACGAACTATAATAATATAATAATAGTATAACAAAAAGTAAAGCTCTGCAAGTTTATCGTAACATCTGATCGATATGTACATGTACAATAACACGTTGCTGTTGCTACAAATCACATTCTTCAAGATATCTGTTTTGTTCACTCATCTGTGCATTCATGCATTGATCTTCATCCATCAAATTATTTAGATCCTTCACAAAATGAAACGCTCATTCATCATGTTCATGCTGCAAGATCTTTTATTCATATGTGTTCATCTCTTACAGACATCAATGTATAATACTGTATCTCTCATTAACATAATTTAACAATGAATTCGTTCTAGTTTATCGCGGAATCCGTTCTCTTCTTAATAAAATATATTTTGTGAGAAATTAAATCGTGCGATCCCAATTCGAAATAATATGTTCACTCGTGTATGCATTCATGCATTCATCTGTCAGCGCATTCGCTAATACATTTGCCCATTATTCATAATCGTTCAGTCGTTTGTTAATTCATTACATGCGTGCTTGCATCCATTCATGTTATAAAACTATAACTCGCATAACTCAATACGGGTATTTAGAACAATATCATTCAAAGTAGGGATCCCATTTCCCGAATGTTTAATACGCATTTGGAATATGATGTTCTTGTTTGCTCATTATTTTTAAAACTGGTTCGAGAGAATTTATCTCCTTTTTAATATCGTGTATTGAAACCAATACTTATGCTGATAATGCAAACCCACTTTCATTGTTTGGTGCAATAAACCGTAAAAGATTAATGCTGAGTACCATTATTTGTTTTTGTGTTTCTAACACCTTATTATCGACATCGTCATGAAATGGTCGATGACTGTTTTACTTACTTTTTAAAGTGTTTACTTATGGTGTTAATTTGTGTCATATGTTATACATACGATATAACATCCAAACTTAACATATCGTTAACAAGTAAAAGCACATTTCACGAACCTTAACAGCGCATATGTCAGTGTCTATGTTTGCTTTGTTTTGTTCGCCAAACACCCATCATATCGGCGATGTAAAACATGTTCTTGACATGTCAATCTTGTTTATTGTAAGCAGTGTAATTTCAAAGCAAGAGGCCTAATTACTTTACTTAGGTATTTATTTACTTATTTATTCGATCATTCCGTCTAGTTGACTTGTACCGATTTCTATAAATGTTCTTCGGTATAACCAGTATGGGTTCGAACCCACACTCTCCCGTTTGAGAGAGAGAGTTACTTTGCGACTGAGCCTCAGTCAATTTGACCACTCTTTAAAATATTAGTTCACAATAATGAATCAATTATATCAAATCTAACCTCTTACCCCCTCACACGTTTACATTTTTATCAATTTTGGCTAGAGGGGTGATGTATTTTCAGTCGAGCTTCGACTCCATACCATGCACACGGAGTACGATACCACTGAGCCGCAATTATCTTTACCACCCTTTAACATCATACAATCAACTATTCAGTCACAAACTATGTCATATTTGTTTTCCTCTTACATGGCTGTGCTAAACTCGGGCTATATAAATGACAGATACCAAGTCTTAACATAATCTAGTAACATTGTCAAAATCCTCAAAAACTAACTTGGAGCTCTAGTAGTTTTCTCATACCTTGTTGTTGTCGTTTTAACAATAGAAACACAGGTTTTTTTTCAAAAGATATTTACGATTGAAGTGTTCGGATTTTTAACTTTCTACTGGATAGTAATAACAATGTACAAAGAGAATGCAACGAGTTAGTGAATATCACTTTGCATTTTCACTTATTACTCGGCCATCTACCATCCATTTAATATGAAATGTTCACACATTGCTAAGTGGACATATCGGATTTTAACTCAATCAACCATCCTTCACTTTTTGCACATGTCAATAAAGTTTAATATACTAGATCTCTTTGGTCTTTGGTAAATATGTCTGGTCGAGCTCCGAATCCACAATCTCCTGTTTGTTCTGCCACTATGCTTTTAACAACCCTTCATAACCCCAACCCTAACATAATTCATTCACATATGTATCTACCACGATATACATTAAACTGTTGAAACTCTGTGATATAATAAAATTGCATTATATTATGCCTTACATTTAAACAAAATAGTGAGACTTACCCCCTTTTCACACGGTGTCAAAATTTGAGTGGTATAATCTGATGATATTGGAATGACCGAGTGGTGGCAAAACAACAGCGAGGTATTTGGTTGAGTCCGGCACAAAATCCAGTTATTTACGGCTCGCTTCTCCCTGGATAAAGACGACAGGTAGACAAACTGAAAGAGACAACACGATTCGGTGATGTTGGTGATCTTCCTATTCCGGCTACAAACGTTGTACAACACTCCTTCTATCCTAAATCGTTTCGCGCCGTTTTACCAGAAACGTTGCTTGTTATATTGCGCGGGAAAACCAAGAGAGAGTGATTATAAAAATGCGACTTCGCTTTTTGACTTATCACGCAGCTTATGCCGTCATTGACTTATCCACTCTACTGCAATGGGATCTGGCGTTTGATTGGGGCTTGCCATTTACTCTTCATTGCGTTAAGTACGCGCTCGCTGATTGGTCGGTGTCGCCCACTACATATTCAGCCATTGGCTGATGTATTGCCAGGTGACTGATGACGTCACTATGATGAAGTTGAGCATGGAGTTTTAATGAAAGTCCTTTTATCTTTTCACGACCTCCCTTCCCATAATTGCATTGCATTTTAATCCTGACAGTGTAAAACCGCCACCACTATCTACTAGCGAACGTTAAGTAATTTAGTCTATATTAATAATGTAGTAAGTTACGCAATCCCTTCCATCATCTAGTGAGGCATTGCCCGGAACATTACAATGACTCAATAAAGACATTTCAAGTAACATCAAAGAACATCGTTTTATTCAGACGAGTACTCAACATTATTTACATGAAACAAAAAAGAACAGTTATGATTTATGATTTTGTACCATTTTCTCATTACATACAAATTACATTATAGCTACTTCTAACTATAATCAAAGCATTACACAAGCCCTAACCCACAACAAGTTAATCCTTACCAGAACTTTCACTTAATTTAATTTCATATCATTCCATTATAATGAAAAGCCATGCCAAATTCCATTTTATTTCAATTTATTTCATATCGTTCCATTTCATTTCAATCCATTTCATTTCTTATAATTTCATTTCGTTTTATTTCCATATAAATATATTTAATTCAGTTTCATTACATTACATTACATTCCATTCAAATCCATTCTGTCCCATTTCATTTCATTTCATTTTAATTCCAGTTCTACATCCAGCGAACCAAACCCGCCATCATCCCGGCATCGGTAGGCGTCAGTCCCTAGTGCTTACCCCCTCCGCAGCGGCACCACCACGCAACGCATCTTCTACATTTCTAGCACCCTCACTGTATATAGCAATCACACCATTCGAATGTCCGGGCATTGTAGCTCATGCAGTAGCGCGTCCGTCTAATACGATAGGTCGTGGGTTCGAGTCCCGGCTGGGTCCGACCACACACCATTTTAAAGCACTCTCCATATAGGTATCACATCATGTGACCGGGTAAGGTGGCTCAACGGTAGCGCGCCCGTCTATAACATGGGAAATCGTGGGTTCGAGCAACTGCCGGGTCGGACCACAAACTATGCTGGTAACTTCTTGCATACTAGCTACATCAATCAATCAATATAAATTGTATGTTATTGTCTAAGATTGCAAAGTCTTTGTGCATGCATGAATTAACAATAACTAATTGTTGAGGATATATCACAATATAATAAGCGCGGCTCGGCAATACAATAATACATATTACAATGCGATGTGCAATATTGGAAACAAAATCAATCCGGTTTCATATTTCTTTTGAGGGAAGCAATAGATTTGCGAGTGAGTTTGGTAGATGGGGAGAGAATTACTAAATATCCGACATTGAAATGGCTATCCTGGGCAAAGTGTAATGCTACTATAGTCATTGAAATGGCTATCCTGGGCAAAGTGTAATGCTACTATAGACATTGAAATGGCTATCCTGGGCAAAGTGTAATGCTACTATAGTCATTGAAATGGCTATCCTGGGCAAAGTGTAATGCTACTATAGTCATTGAAATGGCTATCCTGGGCAAAGTGTAATGCTACTATAGTCATTGAAATGGCTATCCTGGGCAAAGTGTAATGCTACTATAGTCATTGAAATGGCTATCCTGGGCAAAGTGTAATGCTACTATAGTCATTGAAATGGCTATCCTGGGCAAAGTGTAATGCTACTATAGTCATTGAAATGGCTATCCTGGGCAAAGTGTAATGCTACTATAGACATTGAAATGGCTATCCTGGGCAAAGTGTAATGCTACTATAGTCATTGAAATGGCTATCCTGGGCAAAGTGTAATGCTACTATAGTCATTGAAATGGCTATCCTGGGCAAAGTGTAATGCTACTATATTCATTGAAATGGCTATCCTGGGCAAAGTGTAATGCTACTATAGTCTACGATGATTGCTAACTATTATAACACAATATATACATTACACAGGAAATAACATTTTAATGTCACAAAACATGTTTGTCCTTATTATCAAATCTTGTACAAGAAAAATTGTAGACACTATGCTGGGTTTGGAATGATGGGATCAAATTATGTGTTAATTAAGTTTGAATAGCACTGCTTCAAGTTTATATCAGTTTGCTTTGAATAATTTAATATTACGAAACACTGTAACCTGAATAACTTTTTTTTCTGGCATGGAACAATGTTTTGTTTTACCCCGACTGTTACTACATAACTAAGTAACTTCTACGTTTTACTTGAATTTAGACTTTCAATAATGGAAAACTGTCAGTTACGATGTGAAACTGTGAAAACGATTGTTTTCATCAATATCAAGGGAATTCATAGTTTTGATGTAAGCTTTCTTCAATTCTCAAATGCATGTATGTGGTTTTATTTTGCTCTTGAATATAATATTCGAAGGCTACAAATAGGCAACTAAAAGTCTATCTTCAAAGACTTTAAACGGATAGTTCAGTATTGGTATAGAGGGCGTTACACAAATAATTTGTTTATGAGATAATGACAAACTAAGTGTCAAATTTGAAAGATCATACAATTTTAATGACAGAATATACTTTATTTGATGAAAATCGGTTCAGAAATGGCTGGACTATCTATAAACATAACCATTTGTAATATTTGTGGGGCCCCATGCAAAATTATTCGATAATTTTGGACCAGCCGTTAACAAAATTTTTAAAATGTTTTCTATGTTCAAACATTTACAAAAGAGGTTTTTAAATAGTTGATGATTATCTCTCTATCTAATCTTTATTTCTACAAAACATCACATGCACAATATTTTGTTTTAAATGGTTGAAACCAATGAGTTTTTAGAAAGCACCCTTTTGAGTTTTAAGGGCTCTTTTTAAATGATAAGAGTTTTTTTTAGTCATTTGTAATTTGTCATTCTTTTTGAGCATGGTGGATTTAGTATTAGTTTTTAATGTATTTGTGTGTGCAGGTTTTGGTTACTAAAATTCAGTTCGACCAAAACTGTACTCTCTTTATCAAAACTCAACTATTCCTTTAAGGTCTAACTTCAAGTTGACATCTTTGTATATCTCCCCATCTGCCTATTGCTTTATAACATCTAAAACGCAATTTATCTAGGACATGTTCAGAGGAGCACATGTCTCTTCAGGTCAAACACATTAGCTGTGACAAGGCGAGGTATAGATCAATAATCAAAATATTGGACGACTAAAGAAAAACAAAACGTCTCCAGTTTGGGTCATCTGCCTCGAAATGGACGCGTTCGACCTTTCAGAGGCAACACATCACGTGTGACCATGTGTGTGTTGTGGTTGCGAAGGTGTTGTCTTCTCTTGAATGTTTTGTAATACATGTACGGTACTTGTAATATTTGCGACTACCTGTTCTAATAAGTATCCAGTGTACTAAAGCTAATGTACACTCAATGGGTGATTTCAAGTATGGTGTTTGGGGTTGGTGTTAGTGCTTATTAAACACTAACACCGGCTTTGGGTACCATATTTGAGATGACTTCGTATATGGCGCCTAAGGCCGGTGTTAGTGTTTAATAAGCACTAACACCAACCCCAAACACCATACTTGAAATCACCCAATGTACTCGGTGCTTTGTTGTATGGAGTTTAATATGTTAATGGAAAATATTATCTGATCACGTGTGATTACTTAGGAATAAATTATAACAAACACCACGTAGTATACACGTGCATTTATGTTTACCTGTTCGAAAAAAGCTGTAGGCTAAACGATGTTAAAGGGATCTAATAGCTATGTTGTTATATGCAACAACAACATAACAAATGTTGATTATTATAACGTGCATTACTATGGTCTGATAATTATTTTCACTGAGTGTTGTGTGGAAATGTCATGACAAATTATTTGAACGTATGGCCAAGTAATAAACAAATACAAATAATGTCAAGTGTCATTTAATTAAAATTAACGTGCATTACTATGGTCTTATAATTATTTCCACCAAGTGTTGTGTGGAAGTTTCATGAAAAAGGATGCAATCGTATGGCCAGGTAATAAACAAATACAACTTATGCAAAATGTCATTTACCGACTCATTGCCATATGATTGAACGCAGTTGTAAAGATCACATTCAATCATGAATATCGCAATGACCAAGCGGAGATAGGAATGTAATTCAAAACATTAACAAATTCAACACATCAAAAGAAAACAAGATTGAATGATTTTACATGTTCGATTACTATAGGCAATAGGAAGAAGACATCAGCAAGTGATGACATAGCCAGGAGGTGAAAGCCTATATTATGTGAAGGATCTTCTCAATGCCCATGAGCCGATTGGAAGGAATGCTCCCGAGGGAGTGGAGATGATGCACACAATGTGTGTTGGTTTGCACTGTATCCTATGACCGGGGTAATATATTATATAATTTTAAAGCACTTAGAGATGATTGTTAATCATATATCATGTATTATTATTATTAAGTGAGTAATTTGGTTGATTCAGTCACGCTGACATGTGCAGAAACTAACATAAATGCTTGATATAATTTGTAATACTGTGATCTGTTATGCCCACGAAGTGATGCGGAAACATTTCTAGTTAATGTAGTTATTATGACAGAGTAATGAGCAAACATGCAAGGTGATATTTGCTAACTTATTGCACTCTGTGTACACAGTTGAAAGTCTCCCATGGTTATTTTCAAATCCGAACACTTAATGTAAAAGAGAAATGTGGAAAACTAAACATGTTTGCTTTTATTGGTAATACAAATACAACGAGGCATGTGAAAACCATTAAAGTTCTATGAAGTAAGTTTGAGTTGATTTTGGCAATGGCACTAGATACGTAGATAATGAATGAACATAGCGGCGAAACCTGAACTATTTTGTCGTCTGAATAAAATAACAGTTAGCCTCAAAAAAAAAAATTAAATACGAAATAGTAGAACACTGTCATCATAATTATATTGGTACAGTTATTAGTACCTGACAAAATACTGTGTAACGATGTATACAGTAATTTATGATAAGCTTAAATAAAATAATATTGCTTTACAAAAAGAAATCTTTCTCAATCAGAAATTTCAAGCAAGCCATTGTGTCACATAGTGATACTGATAATACGTGGTATGTACAGTGTATATAATCATTAGACACCCTTGAAGACGCAGGACCCACATAATGCAGCTGCAAGCCTGATAGTTTGTGGATAACCACGTGACTACCGATCAACAGTATTGTGGCTATGTATCATTACCCATGTGCATGTGGGAGTGGGACCAGGAGACTTAATAGGAAGGGTAATGGCGTCTATGTGAGTCAGCGCCATTTTGAAATTCAACGAACAAATTAGCGTTGTTTGTTTACAGAAATCACGTACGGGCCGGGCAATTTGCAAACGATTTAGAGGGATTTGTTTCTATTTACATCCAATATAGCGTCGCTATGAAGCGGCGCCAATTGACAATGTGTGAGTTTGTGTGTGGGGATGGGATGCAAGGGTGGGGTGCTGAATTCCATAACAGGTGCATCCTGTCGGAAATAACAATGGCTTTATTATGGATTCATTCATTCATATTTTCCCATATCAGAGGATGTAGTGTGATGTACATTTATGATTCCATATAGAAATGATTGGGGATTCAGAATTACAATAAGTATGCTAACCCTACCGGTCAGAACACAGTGTTCCACAGTGTGAACACAGTGTGCCACAGTGTGTCAAAGTGTGCCACAGTGTGAACACAGTATGTCGCAGTGTGAACACAGTATACCACAGTGTGAACACAGGTGCCACAGTGTGAACACAGGTGCCATAGTGTGAACACAGGTGCCACAGTGTGAACACAGGTGCCACAGTGTGAACACAGGTGCCACAGTGTGAACACAGGTGCCACAGTGTGAACACAATGTGAAACACGGTTAAAACATACAAGAGGGCTCATTGACCTAACAGCCCCACACACATGTGAACAGCCTCCATAGTACATCCATTAAATTCTATTTTAACACATACCAGCGTTATATATTAATGCTCGGTGGAAATGGAGCCCCCTAAAGCAATATTTGTATTTTCACTGCTTTTTCGGCTGTGTCCAATCCCTTCGCTCCCCTTGAAAGTAATTTTGCTTTATTTCCCCTGCAATATAGGGTGCATGCAGCCCCCACGCCCCCTCCCCCCCTCCCCCTCCTTACTTACGCCCCCGTCCCGATGTCAGTGTACTAATGGTGTAAATTATAATCTTCCTTGACAATGGATTGTAACTCAGGTTGGCTGTGCTCTATACCCCTGCAGTCCCATTTTATTATGTTCCCTGCAAGATAGGATTGAGCCCAGAATCATGCCTCTCCCCCCCCCCCCCTTTTTTTTTTTACCTACGATCCCATCGTGGTGGTCCGTTATGTACTAATGTGTAAATAACGTTCTTCCTTGACCAATGATTTAGGCTAGCTGGGGACATTGCCCCGCTCTGCTAGCTAGCTGGGGACATTGCTCCGCTCTGCCATTTAGATTTGACCGTGCTCTGGTCTGATGGTGTATAAGTTTCGCCAATAGCGGTTGTCAAGTATAGAAGGTCATTCGTTGTATGGTGTGATGCAAATATCTACGTTTTTAGTTTTTTATATGATGTTTTGCTCCCTATTTAATTCCCATTCTAGACGTTTGAATAGTCCAATGTGTAGTATGTGATTGGAATAGTCCAATGTGTAGTATGTGATTGGAATAGTCCAATGTGTAGTATGTGATTGGAATAGTCCAATGTGTAGTATGTGATTGGAATAGTCCAATGTGTAGTATGTGATTGGAATAGTCCAATGTGTAGTATGTGATTGGAATAGTCCAATGTGTAGTATGTGATTGGAATAGTCCAATGTGTAGTATGTGATTGGAATAGTCCAATGTGTAGTATGTGATTGGAATAGTCCAATGTGTAGTATGTGATTGGAATAGTCCAATGTGTAGTATGTGATTGGAATAGTCCAATGTGTAGTATGTGATTGGAATAGTCCAATGTGTAGTATGTGATTGGAATAGTCCAATGTGTAGTATGTGATTGGAATAGTCCAATGTGCAGTATGTGATTGGAATAGTCCAATGTGTAGTATGTGATTGGAATAGTCTGATGTGTGGTATGTGATTGATGGTGTCTCGCAGCAATTCACTAATATCAAAGTGAAATCAAAGTATAATCAACTTCCCCCTTTTTACGATTTAGTTCCCCCTTTTTTTATATTAATTGTGCAAACTAAGCAATACAATTTTCATTAATCATGATAGTTAACCACGTGACCAGTCGTATAGTTATTACAATTGAGTCGTGTCTTAACGGCATACCACGAAGAAACATTGTTTGATATTTATGTGAATCAACGTAAACTCATATTGCAAGATGGTATGTTTAATTCACAACCAATTCCCTACTGCTACTTGGTTCAACGTGTGAGACAAATTACTATGATATTTTAGTCATCAGTGGGTTAATTAAACTTATCCCTTACAAAGGCATCGATTAATACAACTAATCAATTAAACACATGGGTTAAACAAATAATCACTAATGATGAACACAATGGATTTATATACAAGTATCACGTTAGATTTGTTGTGTTTTTGTATTTTGTCATCATCTCTTTTTTCATTTTTCGATTGGGAAACAAATATATCACTCTCAGTTCTTGTTTATGGACTGGATAGCGTAATCTTCATACGAGGCAATATGACCAATTACATTTCTTATACCTGTTTACTCCAACTACTACCTATTGCACTCTGAACATTAAAGAGATCTACTAATATTGTCAAGTTTCCCTTTCGTTAAAAGGATATTCGCGATTGAAGTGTTCGGATTTGTAACTATCCACTGGATTGTCATAACTGTGCACAAAGTCAGTGCAATGAGTTAGTGAATTTCATTTTGCATATTCGCTCATTACTCGGTCATATAACATCCATTTGACGTGAAATGTTCACACATTACTCAGTGGACATATCATATCACAATACAACACAATGTATCAACCATTCATCACTTTGTGCACATGTCAACACATTTACTAGATCATTTAAATCATTGTTGGTAACGCAATATTCCCTTTATGAATTGTATGATCTAAATGGTTTTTCGGGATGCGTTTTTAGCAATTTTCTAGAACAGATATTTGGCTTTAAAATCCTTGGTAACGTAATTAGGTTGTTGATTGTTCATTAATCAGCAGCTATTGGATTCGCCACCTGTGGTCAACTTTGTATGCCATTATAAGGACACATTGTAGATGCGACTGCGCTACTTAGATTTTAATCAATACTCTTGCCTACTATTTTAGCTTTACGACCATCAATGGTCTGTCTAATCAGCAAGTCATTTTAGGGAAAAAATAGGTAATGATTACAAACAAATGCAGAACACATACACTTACATTGACATAATGGACTGTTGTCGTTTCTCAACATATTCATGCATCAGAGTGTAAAATATAAAGATATCACAATGGAATAAGTATGAAAGTAACATCTATATTTGTAATTTATTAGATAGCCATTCTAAGATGAATGTATTATTATACAGTGTATCACCATGATTAGATAAAACATAGACAATCCAGAGGGCGGTTCACTGAATTGAAATCCGACTCATCAAATATCAAAACATGGAATTTAAAAGCGATTTTTTTTTTTCTTCTGCTATTGCCTTTCCGTCGACCAAAACAGCGCAGCTTGTACAAGACAACGTTGCTTCTACTGGAAGCAGCGAAACAGCGCAGCTTGTACAAGACAACGTTGTTTCTACTGGAAGCAGCGAAACAGCGCATCTTGTACAAGACAACGTTGTTTCTACTGGAAGCAGCGAAACAGCGCAGCTTGTACAAGACAACGTTGTTTCTACTGGAAGCAGCGAAACAGCGCAGCTCGTACAATACAACGTTGTTTCTACTGGAAGCAGCGATACACGAATTGCAATATTCAAATTGATTATTAATTAAAGGGTTTTTAATTTTTTTCAAAAAGTAATTACTTTAATTTTCTCTTTTTTATGTTGATTACTATTTTCATTTCATAATAAGGTGAAAATTGCCTCGGTGTATTTTTTGTCTTCAAATTGTTGCGCAATAAAATCATGTTTATTTTCTCTCAGATTTTGAGTTTTCAAGGGCATAAATAAGACTTCCTTAACCCAAGCATATGGCACTTGGTGGACCCTGTATGAATTCAATGGGAATTACAACAAAAATAAGGGATCCGGTAAATAGGCTTATTTTGCATTACTGAGTGTCTAGATACACTACCCAGGTCTCTGAGACAGGTGTATATGCAAAGCTTATTTCCCTTTCGACGGTCTACAACGCAACGAACTTTGGTACGAATTTGTTTGAGTAGTTATGTCCAATTTATTGAAAATATTGTAGGCAAAATGGTACGTACACATCAGCAGATCGTATTATATGAGTATTGTCACTTGAGTCGACCATGGCATTCTGGGAGTTACTCGTTCAGTGTGATTATAACCCTTCCGTTGCACCACCATAATGTAGGCCATGGACGTCAACAGGCGGAGGACGGGGGGGGGGGGACACATGCCCCCCCCCCACACTTTTGAAAGTGGAGGGGATTGCCCCCCCCCCCCCCCACACACACTCTTTGTTCATAAGTGTATACATTAGGTATGTTTGATCCATAGATTTAATAGATTTCACTCTGACATATATGTGAAATTTCAGTCTCAAATATGCACCAAATCGCACAATTTCAAGCCCCAAAATGCAAAAGCTCCCTACTAACACCCTCCCCCGCTCGGTCGCTTCGGTCTCTCGCCGATGTGCCCCCCCCCCCCCCACACACACTTTCGAGAAGCTGTTGACGCCCATGCTGTAGGCTACAATTCTGCCTATTTGATATTCCCTGGTCAGCCAGATAGCACTGTTGTTTGACCAGTTGGTTTGATCCTACCCCCTCCTTGCCCAACTGCCCCTCCGAACGACAATCTAAAGTCTTGTTTGACCAGGCGGCGCGGTTTAACTCGAAACCTCTCACCCCTTCAACCCAATGTCCACGAAACTTAACACCCACAGGTATTGGCGTAGCATAGTTGGACTGATGGGGGGGGGGGGGGGGGGGGGGATGGGGTTGGGCACGCACATAACAGGGGGAGCACCTTATGTATTTCGGGGGGGGGGGAGGGGGCTCGGGTCTAGAAGCCCCCTCCTAGCTACGCCACTGCGTACAGATACATTATATCTACATTCTAATCTGTATTTGACCAGGCTGTGTGGTTTTTTTCTGCCCAATGTCCAATAAACCTTTTACCCACCCTCAAACCCATCGAATGCTGCACCTGATCACGAATGTCAAATTACATTTGTAAGATTAGTTTGTTTTACCAAGGGTTGTACATCTCTCCCCAACAACCCCCAGTCTTGTCCTTATAGCCTACCCTTAAATGCCCCTTATTCATGATATTCGACCATTCAGAGGGATATTTTACTATCATTAGATAACCTCTCATGTTTATCCATTGCCTATACTGGAAATGGTGCGTCCTATATCTATGGGGAGTTTTACATCTAGAATGGATTAGGTTAAACTCCACATTTAATCGCCGAGTTACTATAATTTCTTAACTCCTAACGCCTCTACAACCATTACAATCCTTGCTATTTTCCACTCCCCACTCCGTTTATTCCCTCCATCCTATGACTCAAGACTTTTACAAGTCACTTATTTTGCTTTTACACCATTGAGAAATATCAGTGTCTTATAATTGTGCATTTTTGTTTATAAATATGACGTTTTCTTTGCAGGTTGTACACGGTTGGACTATAGTGTGTCAAACGTGTGTCCTCGGTTGGCGTTTACACACTTAGGCATACACCTATACAGACGATTGCACGCACACACACACACACACACACACACAAATATATTCATACAAACACACATACACACACACAAACGTACGTTAGCTAGGCATACACAAATACACAATATATTCACTAACCTAAAATCGACATAAAAGAAAAATTACGTTCAGAATAAAATGGATATCTTACCTGTTGAATGATGATAGACAATAGTTAATTCCCTTTATTTTTTATATCAATATCACTATCGCCATTACAAATACAGACCGAATTATGTATACAAACGATTTTATTTTATCTAAGCCCTTGTATATTTGTCATATAGCCTGCCATTCTCCGTTGAGATTTTCTCGGAACTGTAATTTGGTACATATGAACGGGTTTATTGGTGGTTTAGACCCAAATTATTTTAGCAAATATCTTATATCCGTAGGGGATAAAGTCAGGTTACACATTTAACCTCCTAAAAAAGAACACGTTCATAATTTAACAACATCTGTATAATTATTATGACACTTTCCTTTTCTTCTTTGTAATATGTACCCTCAAAACAAGCAAACAAAACATTGGTATAGGATATATCGGGAGGCGCAATGCAACTATCCGGTCGGTTCTTCTTCTATACGATTAAACCGAGGTCTCTCAGAATGAAGTCACCGATGGACCGAACTCCGGCGTACATCTCCTCTCCGACTGGCAGTATCTGGTCTTCGGGTAGCAGGAATCCGTACTGACCCTTGTCCCGGAGTTCCACCGAGTACGAGTACTTGGCTCCGAGTCCGCCCTTCAGTCGGCTGCTCGGATCGTACGGAACGTAACCCCAGTCATTACTCGTTCCGCCCGCTTCGCCTGTACGTTTGAAAATAAAAACAACAAAACAATGTATTATGATCATTAAGAATATATTATTGTAGGTATTTACTCTGATATCATAAATAATTGTTTAGAACATTGTGAGTATATACCATGAATATATCCCGGATTGTAGTCGTGTACACAAACTTAGCCGGTCGATCGAATCGTATATGGAACGTAACACTGTAATTATTTTGTCGTTCGTCTGTATAATTATTTAGTAAAAGAACATTATAGCATATCGCCCTTGCATGTCTTTATGGTCCCAGATTTCAACCGTGCACGAGTTTACACTTATACAAAAAGTACGGTCACGTTATTTGAAAATGGGATTCGAAGCCATTTTGATTCCTCTATGTGTGTATATATTCAGGTAAAATAGGTTATCTCCCTGATCAAAAGAATATCTTCACGAAGAGATGAGTTTGAGATGATTCGCAGAAGCGTGTATTTAACCCCACACAAGACATTTAACGGTTCCTATAAACGGTTTCGACACTAAGAAGCGCCACGACGTCTGGCGAACGCCTTGCGCACCGTGCGAAATAGACACTGATATAACAAGTGTTGTAGTCCACACCATATAGAGTGGTGAAGTATGATGTCATAAATATTCTTTTAAGAATTTTCAAATTTGGACTTCATTTTCAGAAAGAGCATAACAAATACTGTCCAAATACCCAAAATCAAAGTAATAGGTTACATATTGGCTGAGATATGCCCATCCGAATAATTTGTTTGGGTCAATGGGCAATCAGTGTTATTGTGCACTGGTTCCTAAATTTAAGAACCAGTGCACTATAACACTGATTGCCCATTGAAGTAAAATTAATTTGGATGAGCATATCTCAGCCAATACTTAACATATTCAATTGATTTTCGGTATTTAGACATTACTGTTCATGCTCTTTATGAAAATGAAGTTCAAATTTTAAAATTCTAAAAAAAGATTTGTATGACGTCATGGCTTCTGTTCTCTATAGCACCTTTGCTAAAGTAATGACAAACTAGCACATTGCGAACAGCGGCAGCGGTGTAGCATTTCAAACAGCGCCCTCCACAACCCCATGCATGACAACCTTTACCAATTGAACAGAGACTTACTGAGAAGCTCGATGGGTGGGATCCGGAAGACGGTACCGTGGACATCGAAGATCGCCGCCGAGGCATTCTGTGCCATCAACATCTGAAGGGGGAAAAGACCAATTGACCAATGTGTATCAATGTATAGATTAACTGTATGCATATTCGACTGGCATCCTGACATTCTGTGGGCTTGCCCAAGGATTGCCAGAGAGTAGATTGTAAATTGTCACAAAAGCATTCCTTGCCTTGGTAGCAATGGAGGGAGACAATGAACCAATAAATTCGCTAAAATATTCGAATTTCATGCATATAATACTTTATATAACACCTCAGAATGTTCTCGAGTTGTGATTGGTTGAATTCAGGTCACATAATATTCAGAAGAAATGATCTAATCCACTCATTAATTTATCAGACCGTGCATTAGTCGACTAATGCACGGCAGTGACGTCATCAATTAAATGAATAATGAACTGGTTCACCATATAAAAAAACACATGATCGATTGTACATTGTCAAAGATTGTCTAATGCAGCTTCCTCGGTGAGAACAGTGTTTGAGTGAACAATTTAATGGTTAATGAGTCCTGGATACAGACATGTACAATCACCTGATATAACCATAGTTGTTAAAACCCTCAACCTGACCAGTTCGAGGATTCAAATCATTGACAAGGTGCCATATACAAGCTGTTTATAGTGATCCCTCTTGAAGATCTTTCCCCGATAAAGAACATGCTTCTCCATGGGAGGTTAGGTCACCATCAATGACAATATGTCACGGATTCAAACAGTATATGTCTATGTTTTTTCTAAATGTTAAGTGCTCATTCATGATATACATGTGTGTCCTTCTAGTCCAATGACGATTTCTATGAGTCAAATACAACATATAATTATGTGGATTTGTTGAAACAATGATGTACCAGTACAACTTAAAAGGGTACGCTGGCTCAGAAAATGGCCTACAACATTAACACAAATTGTAACATTGTTTGGAGATGTAGAGTAGGTCAATTTGTTTTTCTCTAGTACGATTATCATTTTGTATCATGATTGGTTTTGTTCATGCCCATTACTTTGTTTTATTGTATTATCGTGTACATTACGAAAAAGAATCTTCCTACTTAACACATTAACAATAATTCAACTGAGAGTTGATCGCTACTGCCTTTGCCGCTTCATTTATTTTCCCTTATCTTTCCCTACAGGCTACACCTACAAAATATTTACACTCATTGCTGACTTCTGTATTAGTTCCATGTTAATATTTGCAAAATACGTAATATATCATTAAATTGTTATTACTAAGAAAATCACTTTATTAAATGGTTCATATTGTAATATATTCTGTATTAAGGTCTATTATATATCTGTACTCTATAATTATGTCTTCATTCTACAATATGTAGATTTCATTATCAAACCTATTTTACCTCTATTATAATGATTTAGTAAAATCAGATACCAATAATACACTATTAGGATTTCATATTATTATGTATTTTATTGTTTTTAATGTGTTTCTGTGTTTTATTATTCTATTGTTTTCGCTAATATAATTTCAAAACTTTCAAAAATTAGATTGAGTGCCATTTGAAGAACTTCAAATACAATCAGACAGCAGCCCTGAAGGGCGAACAGAAACGGACCGGCGGTCAGGTTACAGTCCCAGAATGCAATTTAGTGCCGCGCGATGTCCGCGGCGCATCGATACACGACTCTATGTTTTCGTATTGCTCGTTCGCGTGAGCGGAGTAATGCGTGCGAGTTTCTTGCAAGCGTCGCCTGTTTGCTGTGTATTTCCCGCAACATTGGCTTTTTTAGCAACAAATCGCGCTGCTTTAGTGCCGTGGTCCGTCCAAATTCTAGGTATATTGTCGACTGCAGCGGAAGCATTCCATGCCTTTGCAGGATGTGGAGGGAAAAAATAAACCAATCAGTCTCGCAATCCGCACGCAGCAAGGACGCAGAAGTCTCATTCCGTGCCTTTGCAGCATGTGGAGGGAGAAAATAAACCAATCAGTCTCGCTAGCCGCACGCAGCAAGGTCGCAGAGGTCTCATTCCGTGCCTTTGCAGCATGTGGAGGGAGAAAATAAACCAATCAGTCTCGCTAGCCGCACGCAGCAAGGTCGCAAAGGTCTCATCCACTAAAGAAACATGTTAAAGGTGCACCTGTAAAGTGTCAGATATTGCCCAAAAATATACCAACATCATTGTACTATTGTACTCTGTCCAAATGATGTGTGAAAGTTTAATTGAAAAAGAACACTGCTTCCCTGGTTAAAAAAGCGAAAATTTGCGTCAGCTTTTACAACGAATTAACGAATTACTGTATAACGTGTATGAGGTTTATGGTTCATTAACGCTCTTGAGCTGAATGAGTATTAATGATAGATATCGTCATACTAAAGGGGCATTTGAAAAAAATCTAACCCTATTTTATTCGTCTCTTATAAGCCAAACAACACGGTAGAGGAGAAATGTGGAAGCTCCAAATAATGTTCGTGGAGTTAGACACTTTACTGGTTTCACTTTAATTTAATACAAATAATACACTCGTTTAAACCATTGACATGATTGAAACCAAAATGGTCAGGTTGGGAGCGTACACTGATCAAGACCACAGCAAGTTTTTGCTAGTTCAGGAAGATGAAAATGGGAGTCCTGTCCACTCGCAACAATTAGGTCGTAGAGACTTGCTATAATAATGCTCAATATACATGTTAATTTGAATTACGCGTTTAGATTCTCAATATTTAAACTCTCTCTATACCCACCATGGCATCGTAGTCGGGTGGGTTGGGAGCGGACGGGTAGAAGATGTACTGCCCGTAGCTGTGCCAGTCAATGAACACATGGAAGTCCTGCCCGCCCGCCTTAAGTTCGCGGAGGTAATCGACGACGCCGGCGACCACGTTTTCGGAGAGCGCCGAGGGTCCGTGGTAGGTTTCGGAACACGGAAACGGACTGGCGCTGTCACCTACAAGAACAATATAAGAAAATAATGCGGTTTTAGATAGTAATCATGGTAATTGTTGTCATCTCTTTGCTAATATACTGATTTATTCAGTGTAATTGCCAATTTACGGAAAGGGGGACGAGATCATACTTGTACCTTGATTATAAACTCATAAAGCATAAATATGATTCGTTCATTTTGTGTCATTATTGTTCTGGGATACACGTTTCCTTGACTTCAAATTCATATAATTGCCTGTTACTGTTAAATGAATAATACAACAACATCGATGCTATACGTTATTCAAATAAAACTGAAAATAAACAAAATAATATAACTCCTGGAGAATGCTTGTTTTATGCTCACACAAATCAAAATGAATCGGTTAAATAACTATACTATTTAAATTGAAAATACAAATACAAAATACATACCTCCCCAGCCGAATGGGAAGTTCCTGTTGGGATCAGCTCCCTTGCAGCCGCTGTTCGTTAGCTCGTAGTTGTCTGATCGGGTCTTTCTCCAAGCACGGTCCTGATCAAATAAGGATTTATTTAGTTTATTCGTACGTTACGGAAAGCAAAGATAACCATTTTTGTTGGTCCTACTCATTTGGGTCAGAGCAAAATAAATTATGACTTTGTTTGCAAATTTCATCGGCTTAAGTTTATCTTGATCTAATTAAAACGAAATCATAACAAACCAATAGTCGAATAAAAAACAAGTACACCAGCAAACGAAAGTTTCAAAGATTTACAAAACGTAAATACACAATCACAATGTTTACATATTACAATATGTTCAAACTTCAGGAAAGTCGATGCACAACATCTAACTAACTAACTACATGTAAGTTACTAACTAACAGACATACGTAAACAAAACATACAAAACATTTCCCCAATTTATTAGCAGTTTAAAAATACCACTGATGTCGTTTGAAGATGGAAGCCTAATATATACCTTGGTCCAGGTGTAGACATATCCATCGACGTTCAGGGAAGGGGTGATATACCAGTCCATGTTGTCAAACATATCCATGGCCAATTGATCTCCATCTTCATAATCTTGAAGAAGCTGTGAGGGAAAAAAAATACAAATTGACCCTTAAAAAAAAATATATATATGAACCGAAATCCAAGATGGCCGACAAACTGTCTGCAAAGATGAACTGCCTATTGACCAGATATGCTCATCATCCCCATGTACTTTTAACCGTGAATGGTCTATATTTCATGTTTATAATTTCCACGGCCATTAAGCAAACCTTTGCCAACATGCAAGATGGCGGCTTGATGATGTCACCAACAACTTATGGAAATGAAATACAGCAAAGACTACTTAGTTTTGGGTAAAATTACATGAAATTGGAAATCCAACTCATTTGCAATATTTTGCTTACATAAAATGAACAATATTACTTTGGCCACGTGAAAACAAAATCAAACACGCACCTTTCCTGTGAACCACATGACGGTGGCCGGTGAGATCCATTCCCTGGCATGGATGCCTCCTTCAAACCACACCGCTGGGGGCGGGCTGCTTCCAGCATGGCTATTCCGTCCACGTATCTAATTTAGGTACGAATGCAATATGTCACAAAGTCAAGAACATACTCTGATGAATGAATGTTTCAATGCAAAGAATAATTGCAGACGTAAATACGTATTGTACTGATCGAGCACATATATGTGAACATTTTACAAAATAGAAAACTAACGAGAATCAAGTAGTCAAATAAAGAAAGTATGGTTCTATATTCTATGAAAATGCTTATGGTGATGACGATGATGATGAGGATGATGTGATAAAGATGTTGGTGATGTCTAAAATGATGACGGTGGTGATGTTATGGTGATTGTGATGATGATGATTGTGAAGATGATGATGATGATAATGATGATGATGATGGTGCTGCTGCTGCTGCTGCTGCTGATCAATGGGGATTTTGGCGATGATGATGGCGATGACGACGATGATGATGGTAATGACAATGACGATTGTGATGGTGGGTATGATACAAATAATGATGCTGCTGCTGCTAATCAATGATGGTGGTGCTGATGATGATGGTGGCATTGATGATGGCGATGACGACAATGATGTTAAAGATAATAATGATGTTTGTGATTGCCGAGATGATGATGGTGATTATGGTGAGGGGATGATGGTGAGGTGATGATGATGATAATGATGATGATGATGATGATGATGATGATGATGATGATGATGATGATGATGATGATGATGATGATGATGATGATGATGCTGGTAATGACAATGGGGATGATGATACAAAGGATGATACTGCTGCTGATCAATGATGGTGGTGGTGATGATGATAATGGTAATGATGATGATGATGGTGGTGGTTATGGTGGTGTTGATGATGGCGACGATGACGATGGTGATCAGTAAACGTACCCGAAACCCATATATGGGTTTCCCCTCGTAGGAATGTGCAAGCAGGAAACGTGTCGTAATGTCCGGGTACTCGTCGACGATATCGCTCACCCACTGCTGAATCTAAAGTGACATAAACTTGATATGATCAGTTGAAGAGTCACTATAGATTGGATAACATTAATGCAATTTTCTTAATTTTTAACGTCAAATGAAGTGATACAGAACTCAATATGAGGCAAGCCTTTTCATAGTTTCATATATTATAGACATGTTAACAAATTGGAAAGATACAAACCAACTGTCTTAAATAATTATCAATATGCTGATATTATTGATATAAACAATTGATAAAAAAACACTACAAGAATACATTTATATTACGTCAACGAAACTACTTTGAAAGATATTTGCTGATCAAACGATGTTAAAAATGATAAGGAAATGACATTGATGTTTTGGTTTGTAGATGTTACAAAGTACGTTTTTAAAAGTAAAATTTACCTCATCTGACAACGGGAAAAAAACAAACAATTTGAATCACTATCTGTGCGAATCTGGCGAAGTATTTACGATGATGACACCAGCATCCATTACTCGAAATACAGCAACCAGATCAATTTGCACACTGAAATTCATGTCATCATATTTCATGCAAAATCTCAACCCTCGCATAAGGGTTGTTTTGTTTCAAGTTAAAGGGACAACGTCCATGCTTTTGAGGGCGCTTTACAAAGTAGAATGTGTGACATATGCTAGAGAGTTCCGTGGTGCCGTACAATTCCGCATGGCCCTTGGGAAAATGGCGACGTTCCGTACCATTGGTGAACGGCTCTGTTCTACACGTTCCGTACCATTGATGAACGGCTCTGTTCTACACGTTCCGTACCATTGGTGAACGGCTCTGTTCTACACGTTCCGTACCATTAGTGAACGGCTCTGTTCTACACGTTCCGTACCATTGATGAACGGCTCTGTTCTACACGTTCCGTACCATTAGTGAACGGCTCTGTTCTACACGTTCCGTACCATTGATGAACGGCTCTGTTCTACACGTTCCGTACCATTGATGAACGGCTCTGTTCTACACGTTCCGTACCATTGGTGAACGGCTCTGTTCTACACGTTCCGTACCATTAGTGAACGGCTCTGTTCTACACGTTCCGTACCATTGATGAACAGCTCTGTTCTACACGTTCCGTACCATTGATGAACGGCTCTGTTCTACACGTTCCGTACCATTGATGAACGGCTCTGTTCTACACGTTCCGTACCATTAATGAACGGCTCTGTTCTACACGTTCCATAATTTATGAACGGCTCTGTTCTACACGTTCCGTACCATTAATGAACGGCTGTGTTCTACACGTTCCGTACCATTAATGAACGGCTCTGTTCTACACGTTCCGTACCATTGATGAACGGCTCTGTTCTACACGTTCCGTACCATTAATGAACGGCTCTGTTCTACACGTTCCATAATTTATGAACGGCTCTGTTCTACACGTTCCGTACCATTAATGAACGGCTGTGTTCTACACGTTCCGTACCATTAATGAACGGCTCTGTTCTACACGTTCCGTACCATTGGTGAACGGCTCTGTTCTACACGTTCCGTACCATTAATGAACGGCTCTGTTCTACACGTTCCGTACCATTAATGAACGGCTCTGTTCTACACGTTCCGTACCATTGATGAACGGCTCTGTTCTACACGTTCCGTACCATTGATGAACGGCTCTGTCTGTTCTACACGTTCCTGAAACGACCTCTGGTCGGAACTGGCAATACAATTATGTTTTGGATACAGTTTAAATGCATGAAAAGAGCACTTTGATAAGACGGTAAAACCTACTTCTTCGTATGAGTGATAGACGTTATAATCAAAATCAGCTAGTGATGCAGTGCCAGGAGCTGAAGCAGCGTCCCGTCTCTTCCGAATCCCTGCCATCTGATTGGACACAAGGCCGCCGACGTCATCAATCATGACTTCTACCTTGAGACCGAGTGACGAGAGCATATCCCGGATTTTGGCTTGGAGCTGCGGTGGCACCATGACGTCAATGGGCTGGCCCAGTGGCGCGCCCAAGGAGGGCTCTCGCCAGAAATCAACCTTTTTTTGATTAACGTAAAGATAGAAAACCATCATTGTATATCATAAACATTAAATTACTATGTACATAATTAATTAGAATCGGGAGATCAGAAGAATTTTCCTAAAATAATCGCAATGGGATAATATTCATCGTTTACATTTTGAAACAGTAGTTGTTGAGTGGGTATTTTGATTTAAATGGTTGAATATTTACAAAAACAGCCATACTTGCGCGCACAAATAGCCAAACCGACATACACGGCGTTTGTCCTTCAGCAAGACAATTTATCCACTATTGCTGCTCTCTACCCAGGTGTATAAATGGGGACCGATAGGAGGTGAAAGCCTTTATGGGAACGATCTTCTTGAGCCCACTGAGCGCTCGGAAGGAATACTCCCCAGGGAGTCCAGATGGTGTACACAATGTGTGCTGTTTGCATTGTATCCTATGACCGGGGTAATAATACAATTGTACAGCGCTTAGAGATGATTATCAATCGTGATAGGCGCTATATAAATAGTGTATATTGTCATTGTTATACACACTTATCAATCGCTTAAAAATCTTATATCATAATGAAGCAATAGGTATAATGGAGATTGTCTTACCAAATCCAATTCATTGAGTTCCCGTTCCAGCTCAACTAGGCGCTTGAGCTGACCAAGGGTCGAGGGAACCACGCGCAGAACTTGGTGGCTGAAATAGTGATTGGAAATCATGGCATGTCGGACAACGGGGTAACCTCGCTATTCATAAGGACCGCTAGTCATAAGGACCGCTATGCATAACGCGTAACTTCGTATACGTGAAGGACCACTATTCATAAAATGAAAAGGGGGTCACTATTCATAATTGCATAAGGTATAGGAAGTTACTCGTTATGAATAGCGGTCCTTATGACTAGCGAGCGGACCCCCGAACAACAAATTGAAGTTCATGCAAAAACCGATAAACGTAATTTTTGTCATTTTGGGGTGATAAAGCTACCATCATTATCGAACGGGGGAAAAGTTGTACCATAAATGAAAGCTTACTCATTGCATATGTAGATGATTTAATAAATCAGTATCACTCATTTTTTAATTATTGGCACTTTTTTTTTTTTTGGGGGGGGGGGGCGGCTTAGTTGCAATCATATCAAATTTGTAAAATGGTTAATCGGTTTCAAACCTTTACATACAACATTTTCTCCTAATTGTAGATATTTTGTTGAATTATTAATCACTGAAATAGCACAATTTAAATGCAAAAGATCTTCGCTATCGGGATGATTGTGTTTGTTTTGGTCCTAGAAAAAAAAATAGTATAACATGATCGCAATGCATAACAACTTTTGATATATTTGATTATTCGTTTGACTTATAATAGTCTTAGCCTAAAGGATAGGTACAAGGTCATGTATATATTAATCTATTTCAGTTTGACAATATCGCCTTAAACAATTTTGTAACAGATTTTCTATTTGATTGACGTTTTTATTCCATTTGCGACTCCTAGCAGAACATCATTCTATTATGGTGGATTTTTGCAGCAAAACTCATATCAATATTTATAATCACATATGTGAATGCAACGCGTACGAGAGAGGCTTAGATATAATAGGATAATAATATGATATCAATCACGTTTGGTGCTTTTGAATTTCATTTTAATACGAATGTGTATAACTAACTTACATGTATAAGAGAGTACCTCATAAACACTACCCATTATTCACAATAAACTTACCCCTCATACATGTGTCCCGGGCCCTGAGGTGCGGCGCAGGACACGGCAAGAAATGCGACGAGAATTCCAGTTGCCAGCATACCGTCAGTAATATTACCGCAACTACTGTATGGTTGAGTAAAGTTGCATCGTTTGCCCCTTTTACATGGAGGTTGTGTCACCGCTCTTCTCTTACTCCGTCTCCGTGTTTGAACTAAACAATCTTCATCAAACTTAGCACATACCCTTAAAGAGACTTAGTAACATTGTCCAAATCCTCAAAATAAAATGTTTATTCTAGCGGTTCCCTCATACCTTGTTGTATTCGTATTAACAATAAAATCATGGGACAGGTTTCGGTTTTTCAAATTTCCCTTTCGGTACAAAGATATGTACGATCGAAGTATTCAGATAAGAAAAACTCCTCCTTAGATGTTCTTACCGTGTACAAAGTGAGTGCATATCACTTTGCATTTTTGCTCATAGCTTGGCCACGCAATGTCCATTTGACTTGAAATGTGCACACAATACCCTGTGGACATATGAGATAACAACAATATACGTTGGTTCAACCATCCAGCACTTTTTGCACAGGTCAACAAAGTTACTAGATCCCTGCAATAACCCAAGCAGCTTAATCCATCACAAGCGTCTATAGTAGGTTAATTATTAATCAACTAATCAAAATAATTACATAAACATATACTTCTATTACGGTTGCACAACTTATCAACTTCGGGTGATAATACAAATAACTCTAGACTATTTTAAATTACTAAAGACGTTATAATGGGAGTGAGTTATGAGAATTTGTCATGATCGTATTGCGATCTCTTTTCTTATCGTTTCGTATAACATGTATAATGAGCTGGAAAACAAAATGCTTATTAAAGGGATAGTTGAGTATTGGTCAAACTAAATTTTAGTAACCAAAACCGGCACCATTACGGTACAAAGTCATAGTTATAACTTCACCATGCTCGAAAAGTATACACAATTACAAACGACTAAGTAAAACCCCTGTTATCATTCAAAAAGAGCCGTTAGAACTCCAGAGGGCGATATTTAAAAAAATCATTGGTTTTAGCCTGTTTTCATACACAATTGTGCATTTAATGTTTGTTAAAATAATGAATCAATAGAGATATCATCAACGACTTTTGTTCAAAGTAGTCTCCGAGCATTTTTTGAAATTTTTCTAAAAAGTCTAAATATCGCCCGGTGATTGCCGGTGAAAAATATTTTTAATACAAATATATTTATGGATATTTCAGCCGTTTCTGAACCGATTTTGATCAATAAATAAAGTTTATTCTGTCATTAAAATGGTATGTTCTTTCAATTTTGACAGTCAGTTTTTCATTATCTCACACAATTATTTCGGGGGGCACTTCGGAAAATACCAAAACTCAACACTACCTTTAAACTATTCAATATATTCAAGGGTGTTTCATTTAGTGTATAGTCGGGAACGGGATTAAACTGGGTAGGATAGAAAGAGGAAGGGGTGGGGAGGGGGGGGGGGGGCGGGGGCGGGCGGTTATCTCATAATAATACTTATCTCATCAAAACCTGTCTTAGTGGCCACCTGTCTATAGCAGCGAACCTGCCTATAGTGACCACCTGAAGTGATTTATTGCAGAGAAGTCAATGTTATAAAACCTGTCTATGGAGGTCACCTGTCTACAGTGGCTACTTTTCTTGTTTTCTGTTGGTGGTCAATGAAGACAATTTTTTTGTTTAGAAGTGCTTTCGCTAGTGGAAAGAACTTGATCATCAAGACTACCATTTACATAAACAGGTATGACTTCCAGACGGACCGCGCCGACATCGAGTTCGGGGACGATCGACTGGAGGGGAAGATCGACAAAGAAAGCAATCGCCTTTAGGCGCTAAATCAACTTTCCATAACAAATAGGTTAACTGTATCAGTACATCAATAAGCTACGTAGATATCTAGAAATCTAGAATTGTAGGACAATTTACACAATCAAAATAAAAACATGGAACGTTCAATTTCCATATTCACATAGGCATGTGTACAACGTTGAAGACAGAAGATTTTTTTCTCCAAAGTTGAAAAAGTGGATGTAGCGCCTTTAAGAATTATGGTCTATTATATACTTTATTATTCCTGCCTTTCTTTGTGCAAACTCTCTTTATTTCTGAATGTCAGGTACGAATTCCAGACGGACTGCGCCGACATCAAGTTTGGCGTCGATCGAGTCGAGGGAAAGAAGAAGACGCCCATGGTGAAACTGGAGAAGTACAACAGCCACATGGTACCGGAGAACGGGGAGGTGATGATACAAGAACCGGGCACATGTAAGTCTTTTGTATCCATTGATTAAACTTACTCTTAGCATGTCTTGGTTCTTATGGCCTATAGTTTCAGTGCACCGGTTCTCCTCCCGTTCCCTATCCGACCAAAATGCGGTGAAACGGTAAGTACCTAGAAAAGTTCCATGACGTTACGTTTCACGCAAAGCGGAGCTAAATTAAAAGCATCCGTCACGTCCATTCCGAAATTGGTCAGGGTTACTACCTTCTGGATGTCAAACGGATATGAAACAGGAGAAACGGTGCAGGTGGACTAGGCCATCAGGTGAAACAGGAGAAACGGTGCAGGTGGACTAGGCCATCAGGTGAAACAGGAGAAACGGTGCAGGTGGACTAGGCCATCAGGTGAAACAGGAGAAACGGTGCAGGTGGACTAGGCCATCAGGTGAAACAGGATAAACGGTGCAGGTGGACTATAGGCCATCAGGTGAAACAGGAGAAACGATGCAGGTGGACAAGGCCATCAGGTGAAACAGGAGAAACGGTGCAGGTGGACAAGGCCATCAGGTGAAACAGGAGAAACGGTGCAGGTGGACTAGGCCATCAGATGAAACAGGAGAAACGGTGCAGGTGGACAAGGCCATCAGGTGAAACAGGAGAAACGGTTCAGGTGGAATAGGCCATCAGGTGAAACAGGATAAACGGTGCAGGTGGACTAGCCCATCAGGTGAAACAGGAGAAACGGTGCAGGTGGACTAGGCCATCAGGTGAAACAGGAGAAACGGTGCAGGTGGACTAGGCCATCAGGTGAAACAGGAGAAACGGTGCAGGTGGATTAGGCCATCAGGTGAAACAGGAGAAACGGTGCAGGTGGACAAGGCCATCAGGTGAAACAGGAGAAACGGTTCAGGTGGAATAGGCCATCAGGTGAAACAGGAGAAACGGTGCAGGTGGACTAGGCCATCAGGTGAAACAGGAGAAACGGTGCAGGTGGACTAGGCCATCAGGTTAAACAGGAGAAACGGTGCAGGTGGATTAGGCCATCAGCTGAAACAGGAGAAACGGTGCAGGTGGATTAGGCTACCTTCTGGATGTCAAGCGGATATGAAACAGGAGAAGCGGTGCAGGTGGACTAGGCCATCAGGTCCGTATTCTGGATGTCAAACGGATATGAAACAGGAGAAACGGTGCAGGTGGACTAGGCCATCAGGTGAAACAGGAGAAACGGTGCAGGTGGACAAGGCCATCAGGTGAAACAGGAGAAACGGTTCAGGTGGAATAGGCCATCAGCTGAAACAGGAGAAACGGTGCAGGTGGATTAGGCTACCTTCTGGATGTCAAACGGATATGAAACAGGAGAAACGGTGCAGGTGGACAAGGCCATCAGGTGAAACAGGAGAAACGGTTCAGGTGGAATAGGCCATCAGCTGAAACAGGAGAAACGGTGCAGGTGGATTAGGCTACCTTATGGATGTCAAACGGATATGAAACAGGAGAAACGGTGCAGGTGGACATGGCCATCAGGTGAAACAGGAGAAACGGTTCAGGTGGAATAGGCCATCAGCTGAAACAGGAGAAATGGTGCAGGTGGATTAGGCTACCTTCTGGATGTCAAACGGATATGAAACAGGAGAAACGGTGCAGGTGGACTAGGCCATCAGGTCCGTATTCTCATCAGTGGCACACATATAGTCCCGAATACAAATGTTGTACCATGTTGCAGTCCCTGTAAAAAAAAAATGACTAACCCTTTGTCTTCATTATCGATGCAATACTCGATGCCCACTCTCTTTCTCCGTTTATTATTTACCTTGTTTAAATATAAGTACATGCAGTAAATCTGTGTTATAATACAAATTGATTTAGTAATAATTTGATATCCATTATCAATTTTCAGATGTAGCCCGTTTTGACAACAGTCACAGCTCGACTAAATCCAAGATGTTGTTGTACTGGATCGAGGTCCTAGAACCCACTGATGCCGAGCAATCTAAGACGTTGTTGTACTGGATCGAGGTCCTAGAACCCACTGATGCCGAGCAAGAGTTTGAGAGCGTTCTTGAAGAGACCGTCAACCTCAGCCTTAAGGATTAGCATTACACTTACAGTTTCTTAGTGAACTGAACAGAAGAAGACAATGATATCATGTATTACGTGTTTGTACTAGCATGCACGAAATAAGCCCACGAAATGTTTGCACTAATTTGTTTGGACATTAGTATATTTTAAAGATGAAGAAAAGAAGAGAGAAAATAATATCGTGATATTTTATTAGTAGCGCTAAAATAGTGTTTATTTATGAATAAATATTTTTGATTTGTTTGCTTTGTTGTTAGTATTATACTGTGATTAAGTTTTGCAAGAGAATAATTTTGATTATAAGAGGCCCAACTCCACATAAGTGGTGAGAGTCCCTATGTGAGAGGTGGGAGTCCCTATGTGAGAGGTGAGAGTCCCTATGTGAGAGGTGGGAGTCCCGATGTGACGGGTGAGAGTCCCTATATGAGAGGTGGGAGTCCCTATGTGAGAGGTGGGAGTCCCTATGTGACGGGTGAGAGTCCCTATATGAGAGGTGGGAGTCCCAATGTGAGAGGTGGGAGTCCCTATGTGAGAGGTGGGAGTCCCTATGTGAGAGGTGAGAGTCCCTATGTGACGGGTGAGAGTCCCTATGTGAGAGGTGAGATCGGGTGAGAGTCCCTATGTGAGAGGTGGGAGTCTCTATGTGAGAGGTGGGAGTCCCTATGTGAGAGGTGAGAGTCCCTATGTGAGAGGTGAGAGTCCCTATGTGAGAGGTGAGAGTCCCTATGTGAGAGGTGAGAGTCCCTATGTGAGAGGTGAGAGTCCCTATGTGAGAGGTGAGCATTGCAATTGTGTATATGCAATAGTTATTTGGTGGGAGAAAAACAAAAAAAATATCGTGATACTTATAAGAGTGCCATAGCAAATTTTTGTTTATGATTTATAAACTGTTATTATAACTAAACATATATATGAATAATGATTAGAAACGTAACTGGCAATAACAGTCGCATTTGGCTGATTGCCACTAAACAACAACAACATACCATACAGGACCGTAACTATAGTAGCCAAGCGTGACACCGTCCGTGCGATGTGTCCTGTATACGGGTAGTAAGGAAGTAGGTCACTTTTCAGGGGTGACTGTTGTGCATAATCTGCCTCGGGATGGGAGAAAAGGGCGCGCGGATGCCAAAACTTGTATGGTATAGCCTCTCACCATGCTCACGTATGATATGCCACTGAACACCACAATAGACATTATATATTGCTGTATTACCATTGCGACCTTACACACACTTTGCACTCCATAGGAAGCTAGCAAACATGCACAAAGCAACCTACCATTTTAGAAGGGGATTAACTCATTTAGATACAGCGCTTCTCACTATTTAGTAATTATTTCAACAAAACATCACATGCATAATTTTGTATGGAAAATAGTTGAAGCCAATGACTTTTTAGAGAGCGCCCTCTTGTGTGTTAATAGCTCTTTTTGAATGATAACAGGCTTTTTAGTTACTTAGTCGTTTGTAATTTTGTTTACATTTCGAGTATGGTGGAGTTATAACTATAAGTTATTGTGCAGGTTTTGGTTTCTAAATTTCAGACTTACCAAACCTGTACTAATATTTGATAACCATAAATGTTTTTAGTAATTCCAGCCACATACATACTGCGCAAATGCGAGTTTTCCTCTTTTTTTTAGTTACAGTAGCATAATTTGATGCCGTACGACTCGTTTTACTTGTTATTTGATGCTTCAATTTCTAATTTAAGATTTTATTACCTGAAAACTTACACTCCATATCTATTTACACTGTTGCTCATGAAGTTGGAATATTTTTTTTTAGATCCAACTTTATTCTTTTTCCTGTTTCTTGCCCCTGATGAATCAGTTTAGACTAAAAATAATGATTATACAATGTTTCCAAACTACAAATGTACAATAAATGCTTACATGAATTTGCATTCATACATTTAGCCTTTTGTTTTGAGCTGTGAAAGGCAGGACCTTGGCCCATTTCCCTCTCCAAAGCCTATGTCCAACTGGTCATCGTTATGGCTCATTTCTCAGAGTTGACTATAACATTTTCAACCAAAATTGGCACAAATGCTCTCAAGGCCATACTTCATCCAACGTCATTGACTACACGTCAAACGATGCTTGTGCTCCACCAGGAAGGGGTGTCAACAAGCAATGTCCACAAGTTCGCTGACACATCGCAGGTTACAGTCTGTAAAATACTCAGACGTCATTGAGAGGAGGGTCGATTAGAGCCACGGGAATCTTTAGGACGTCCACGTTTGACCACCAGGATAGATTTTTGGAAATTGCTTAACCTTTGTCGTAGAAACCGGAAATGCGAAAAAGGAGCCTTCGCCATCGATGAAGAAAACAGTATGACATCAACGCTTTTCGCCAAACTGTACACCAGAGATCACTCTAACATGGTTACCGAGCAAGACAAACTACCAAGTGTCCACCCTATACCATGCAAACAAGATTTACCAGACGTCCCTGGACTAGGGAGTACAGAGGATTGCCGCGTGGACACTCGTGATATGTCATCTTAATGGATACGAGCCATACCACAGTTTGGCCGTCACAACCTCAAGTCGCTTTGTGAATGCAGAAATCTTGGAGCTTTTCGCCACGTAATCGATGAACCCTTTTTCTTCCATCTGTTCGGTCAAGGATGGTATGGCTCGTACCCATTACGATGACATATCACTAGTGTCCAGCCGGTAATCTTCTGGGCTCCATAGGACAGGGACGTCTGGTAAATCTCAGTTGCATGGTTTGGAGTTGACACTGGGTAGTTTGTCTTGCTCGGTGACCATGTTACAGCGATCTCTGATGTACAGTTTGGCGAAAGGCGTCGATTCCATAGAGTCTTCATCATAGACGGCGAAGGCTCCTTTCTTGGCATTTCTGGTTTGTACGGACCACTAGGCAAAGAACAACAAATAGTTTTATGATAGTTTAGTATCGTTTTGTGATATCGAATATATACCCAACATTTTGCAAAGGCTTGTGTAAGTCATAAACAAAGCAATTAATTACCACCACTTACGGAACCACTATTATTTCCTGGTTCCATACGGGCTAAACATTTGCGAGTGCGCCAATGCTATTCACGCGTACGTTTTGAGACAATAGAATCCCGGACGATTCGTTCGCTCTGGACAAATTAGTCTTCGTAATTCAGACCCATGAACGCATGCTTTAGAATGTTTTTCCAATTATACAGGGTGTCTCAGAAAGAATGCAACACTTACGATCGTTAATTTCATAAATATCATCGACTAAATGTTATAGTTTTTTATTTGATTGGGTTGAACATTCTTTTTCCAACAAAATGTCGTTTCCTAAATTTGCTACTTTTCGTCTCCAGCGATCCTCTGAACACCGAGACATTCTCGCCCCACAGCCTCCCATAGAATTAGTTGTACAAAAGAACCACATGACTGCTTTCCCTGTGATAAGGAAGACAATGCGAGCCGGGGTACTCGATTACGCAACATTGTCTTCCTTATCAAAGAGACAACAGTCATGCGATTTGTCTGTACAACTAATTTTATGGGAGGCCTTTGGGTGAAAATGCCTCAGTATTCCGAGGATCGCTTGAGACGAAAAAGTAGCAAATTTAGGAAACGACATTGCATCAGAAAATGGCCCAAGGATCCAAACGCCTTACCCAAAATCAATGCTTATGGTATCATTTTGTTGGAAAAAGAATGTTCTACCCAATCAAATAAAAAAAATAATGACATTTGATCGATGGTGTTGATGAAATTAACGATCCTAGGTGTTGCATTCTTTCTGAGACACCCTGTATATTTCTTTTCCTTGAAACATATTTATGTGAACTTGCTGATGGAATGGACTACTAAAGGTGTTACCATTCATTTATAAGAATATTATTTTTGGGTGATGGTACCCTTTAAGTAATTTGCAATCATCTATCATGGTGGTCAATCGTGGAGGTCCTATAGAGATTCCCGTAGCTTTGATTGACCCTCCTCTCGATGACGTATGAGGATTTTACATGCCGTAACCTGCAATGTTCCAGTGAAATAGTGGACATTGCTTGTTGACACCCTGTTCTAACATATATACACACACACACATACACACACACACACACACACACACACACATACACACACACACACACACACACACATACACACATACACACACACACACATGATGTTTTGTATAAGCACCAGTATGGTTTTCTAATGATGTGCTTAAATCATTGGATAAGGGCAGTGTAACATTAGGTGTATTCCTAGATTTTCAGAAAGCTTTTGATACAATTGATCATGGAATATTGGTTGGCAAATTAGAACATTATGGAATAAGGGGCCTGCCTCTTCAGTGGTTTAAAGATTATCTTTCTCGTAGATTTCAGTTTGTGAATTATGATGGACATAGTTCATTACGACAGATAATAACATGTGGCGTTCCTCAGGGTTCCGTGTTGGGACCTACCCTGTTTTTGATGTATATAAATGATTTGCCAAACTCAACAAATTATTTTAATTTTAGACTTTTTGCCGATGATTCTAACTTGTTTCATACATTTCCACAGAGACTGAATTTGATTGATATGGATATAGTTAATGTGCATTTAGATAAGGTGTCCGTATGGTGTAAAGTGAATAAACTTACAGTGAATCTCTTAAAGACTAATTATTTGTTAATAAGAGGGAGTAGGCAATCAGTCGTAACTCAAGGGGTACTAAAAATAGCAGGGATTGAAATAGTCCGGGTTGATGTTGCATCATTTGTAGGAGTTTATATAGACCAACACTTGACGTGGAAACCTCATATAGAAAGGGTTAATAAGTGTATTAGGAAAAAGGTTGGTGTTTTATATAGATTAAGACAGTTTGTGCCAAGGTATATTTTATTGTTATTGTATAAAACATTAATCCAACCACATATGACATATGGAATTGAGGTTTGGGGAAGTAACTATGAAATACACATGAAGTGTTTATTATTAAGCCAAAAGATGGCACTAAGAGTCATAACATTTAGTCCAATTAGGACTCATTCAAAACCTATATTTCAGGAGTTACAATTATTGAATGTGTATCAACTCCATAAACTATCTATTTGTGTTTTTATGTATCAATTATTAAATGATAAATTGCCTCAGTCTCTAATTCAGTATTGCTGTTTTATAGAGCACCAATATGAGACAAGACAAAGGGAAAGTAAGAAGTTGAGTGTGCCTAAAGTAAGGACTACGCAGGGTAAATTTTCAGTGTCATTCAGAGGCACATGCTTTTGGAATGATTTACCACTATCTGTACGGGAGAAAGCATCAGTGTCTTGCTTTCGTAAAACTCTAATATCACAAATGTTAATAGAATAATTGTTTTGAACTTTTAACCGAGGTTCTTGCCTTTTTGTAAATATTACGTTATATAATCCTTTATCTTTTTATTTAGTGTTAAATACCAAATATTTGTATTTAATCACAGAACTTATATTAGCTTGCAGTTTAAGTATGTATTCAACAGTTATTCATTATTTATGATATTCTCATTGCTACGCTACTTATGTGTGTTAATGGTACCAGACACGATTAGCATTTAATGCTATTTTCTGGTCCCAATTATCCTTTTAATATTTATGTTACACATTGACATTTGATTGTTATATTGATGTACTTTTTATTTGGATAATAAAACATCAAACTCAAACTCAAACTCAAACATGCACCCACACGGATAATAGACGTTTCTTGGAATTCTCCACTCACGATCCCCTGTTTCGTTGCCCTCTAATCCAACACCTACAGACAGACAGACTGCCCCGTCCCAACGATCTTCAACTCAGTATATATGTATACAGCGCCTTATTTGACCAGCCGGTATGATTATCCCCCCCCCCCCCCCCCCCCCTCATGTTCGCCAATTTGGCTAAAAGCCTAAAACATACCAATTATATAGAGTAATTGTGAGGAAGCTTAAGATCTACCAACATTGTCCAAATTCACAAAACCTATTAAAACTCCAATAATTTTCGCATACCGTGCATACCTTGCTGTTTTCGTATTACCAATAGAAGCATGGAACAGGTTTTTTTCAAACTTCCCTTTGGTTAAAAATATATTTACCATTGAAGTATTTTGATTTTGTAATATCTACTGGAAAGTTACAACTGTGTACAAATCATTGCAATGAGTATTAAAGCGAATATCACTTCAGCATTTTTGCCTACTACTCGGCCATAAAACATCCATTTAAAGGGGTAGTTTAGTTTTAGTAGAGAGGGCGCTGCACATCACAATTTTTTTGTGAGGTAATGAAAAACTGATTGTGGAATTTGAGAGAACATGTAATTTCAATGGCAGAATAAACTTTATTTGGTCAAAATCGACCCAGAAACGGCTGAAATATCAATAAATATATCTGACCTTATAATTATTTGGGGCCCAAATAATTAGATGATTTTTAGAAAAAAATTTAAAAAATGCCTGCACTTTTTCAAAAATGTTCAAAAGCGTTTTTTAAATAGTTGTTGATGATCTCGCTATTTAATCATTATATCAATAAAACATCACATGCATAATTTTGTATGAAAAATGGTTTGAAGCAATGCCTTTTTAAAAAGCGCCCTCTTGTGTTTTAATGGCTCTTTTTGAATGATAACAGGCTTTTTACTTAGTCGTTTGTAATTTAGTATACCTTTCGAGCATGGTGGAGTTATAACTATTAGTTTATAATGTTACTGTGCAGGTTTTGGCTACTAATATCCAGCCTTACCAAAACTAAACTACCCCTTTAACGTCAAATGTCCCCTTATTACTTCGTGACCATAACAACCGTTCTCATACTTCTGCTTTCTATTACATCTGCAACACTTCTTTTTGCAATACCCCAAACAGTTTTACCCCCACCCCAGCCTTATCGCCACCTCGCCCCTTCGGCCCTAACAACCACTCCACCCCTTTCTATGATACTTGTTTGAAGAGTCGGTCTGACTCCATCCGCGCTAGTAGTAGGGCGAGAAACACTCGACCGAACGGTTTTAAGGCACTCAGCGGCCAAACCGATCGTAAAGCCGCTGAATTCGCTGGTACTTATGTTGGGCGTCAGGCGCGAACTGATTACAGTGTGTAAGCACGCGCCGGTGCGTGCCAGCGAATTGAAAAGCGATGCGGGGAAAACCTCTTGCGGTGGGTTTAACCTTTAAAACATGTTGAAAGTCTTGTTTCACATAACAAAAATAACAACAAACACATCTGCATCGTTACCTACATGTACAATTTGTTGGACACTGTACTGCTTTGAAACATGTTAGAGGTTAGGTTCGGATGCGTAATTCAGACACAGTCATTATGCCATCTTGCGAACGCCTTGCGTACGCCGCATATACACACTGGCACACCATCATAGCTACGACCGCCCTCTACGTCCCCATGCGCGGCAGTCTGTTTGGAGGAATGGCGCACACTATGTTTAAATGACTGTTTCGAATTTGTATGCGAACTGGTCTTTTCTTTGTTACTACTTTGTTACTATTTGAATCGATAATATATCGGTTTGCATGGCAATATGCGAATTTCTATTATTGTACAAATACTAAATTCATAAGCGTTGTTAAGCAGATCGTTTGTGTATTGAGGGAAAAGAGGGAAAACAAATGAGATATATAAGGTGAAGTACCATAAATGTGCACATTTTGGTAAAAGAATCAAATTGGACAATAATTCAACGTGAATTGAAACCGTGTTTTAGGCCAGTCTGTTTTGTGAAAGGACATTCGTTTGTATGTTCCTTTCTTTCTTACAAATGTCGCCCTTCCTTATCAGGTTGACAAACATGACGACTATTTAAGAACAACTCTAGTAGTGAGGACCAATGATACAAAGCAATCGCAATGAGAAAGCAAACAACAGTTCATATTATCTCATTACTTGGATATTCATCTATCATAAAACTTGTATACATAACTCAGCAGACGCTCCATGCTTCAGTAACGCTTATTCTTTTGAAAGCCTTTATAAGTTGTTCCATCTATATACTTTCAAAAAATGTCAAAAAGGAAAAACGGTTGGAACACAATCATGTATGTGAATATTTAACAGTAGTGCATTAAGTAGTATGGGACTTGTATTCCTTCTATTTCTTATACTTAGTGCGCTGACATACATGTAGGTCTCTGCCATGAAAGTTATTGGTCATGACCCCATTCCCTCCTCCCACTTACACAACTAGACCACGGGCCACTTTCAAGGGCCTCTTTTGAAAATTACACACGCCTGAATACGGGCCTGAGTTATAATTATTTTGTTTTCGATCTATACATGGGGATATTCTCATCTCGGAGTTTGTATTCATCTTAGAGTGTTGCCACCAAATCATGACGGGTCGGGTTGAAGATCTAGCTCATCATATTACAGGTATGGAATCGATCGGAACCGGTTACCACTTGTAGAGAAACCCAATGATATGACGTATATCCGGGGTGGTTCTTATGGGCTAGTACAACATGCACCGCAGCGGAAGGCGATTATGAGTGGAATAGCAAACACAACAATTTATTATTAGAAATACATGGGAAATGTACAATATTAGGACGATCAATATTAAAGGCCGTATAATTTGAATTCAACTGAATGCTACCAAAAAGTATGTATGTTGGCCTAACTAGCGACTCATTGTTTCATGAACTCCTGTATCATGCACCTTTGCAATTAAAGGGAGTAAGTAACATTGTCCAAATACTCAACATTCAATTGGAATATTAGCGGTTCCCTCATACCTTGTTGTATTCTTATTAACAAACAAAGCATAGACCGGTTGTTGTTGTTTTAAATTTCCATTTCGTTAAAGAGATATTTACGATTCAGATGTGCAATTATCCATCGGATCGTCAGAACCGTGTACAAAGTGAGTGCAATGAGTTAGTGAACATCACTTTGCATTTTTGCTCATTACTCGGCCATATAACGTCCATTTGACTTGAAATTTTCACACAATACCCTGTGGATATATCGGATAACGACAGTATACATTGCACCAACCATTTATTATTTTTGCACATGGCAACACAGTTACTAGATCCCGTTAAGAACGAGTGGTGCCATCTTACGCACGCCTTGCACAGGACGCGAAACGCATACTACAATGTAGTTCGGTTTATGCTGCCCACAAACTAGCCCATGCAGTTACTAATGTTCGAGCATGCAGGTTGGACCGACGACCCTGTATTTATCCCCACGCGCGAATGAATATCAGCAACGACTGGTACAAGACTAGTCGCGCGTACTGGAAGATCTGCAGCCTGTCGATGCTCGTGTGATAGATGCGTTCGCCAGTAATGTTCCTGCCATGATTTCGACTTAACCCAAAACCTGCCAGTGGAAAACACGCCAAGTGCCACATTACTTGGAGGCCACATCTACATTGCTTTTGGGGGATTTGAAGCAAACTATTGCAGGGCAAAAGTACTACCAGGTTACTTTACCCTTTCTACAAAGCACTGGCAAAATGGTGGGTTTGAAGTAATATTCTTTGTTACCATGGTTACTGTATATATGATGTTGTATGTGTATTTATCTTCTTTTTTTTTTTTTTTTTGCACCCTTCCTATGGAAAATTATTACAATGAATTTGTTATATTTTGTATGTCTCGGGCTTAATTTCGGAACTTCGTCACGACATATAGTAGGCGTACTTATATGATATGAATATACAATGATGTATACTTCGCCCTTATTAATGTGGGCTTTATCATGGATACATAGGCATACCCTGTCAACAATGTACGTCATTATTAGGAATCATTTCTAAATGATCTACATTTAGAATATGCAAATATGAATATTATAACCCCTTAAACAATCATACAATTATGTCAATAATAAAATAGTGTATTCCGGTTTCCAGAACATAAGCTACAGTCAAGAAGACTTACATGGGTCAATTGAACTAATCATTTTGAGGAAACACAACACATTGAAAGAATAACCGAAATAGATCCTGCATTGTTTCTAGATGGTGCAGAAGATTCTTGTTCCTATATAAATATATGAACACACATCTAAAAAGCACGAGACAAATATCCATGTATTTATGTACTGCAATCGGTGACTGAATTATTTTATATCCGTCGGAAGAATTATTATAGTTTTACAAAAAACAAAAATACAACCAAGACAAAGGTTCGTGGCAATGTAAATGGCTGATCAATGTAATGCCCTTGAATGGTCAATATCTTTAAATGAGATATGGAAGGATTATGATACAAATATACATTTTGTTTGACGCACGAGAAATGAGAACAAAGGCAACATGACAAATCTAGTTCTTCTTTATTCTTACCAGTGGCGTAATGAGCAAAAGCTTTTGGGTGGCAAAACCATATCCGCATCACAGCCGGATATTGCGAGGGAGCGCAGCGACCAAGCCCGATGGAGCGAAGCGACTGAGCGGGGGGAATGTGTGGGATGGGGATTTCCCCTCTCCGACGGTATAGGGAGCTTTTGCATTTTTGTACTTGAAACTGTGAAATCTGATGCATACCTAGAAACGAAATTCTGACTTGACGACTGGTACCATAATGTTGGTTAGTGCGTCATGATTCTACCGACTGGAAAAGAGGTTTGATTTGTATCATAAAGAAAAAAAACATAATACAGTTCAAACAGTGCATCAAAAGCCACATTATCTATGATAGAAAAACATGAACAAAGTATTCCAGTCGTAGACAAGACCGATTCCCGAGGGAGCGAAGCGACCGAGAGGGGGGAGGGTGATGGGAGGGTCTGATGGTAGGGAGGTGTCCGTCCGGCAAGGGAGCTTTTGCAATGTTTTACTTCGAATTTTGCAATCTGGTGTATACTTAGGACGGAAATTTGACTTGACATGAAATGCAATCTAAGTCCATCGAATTACCCTTTTTTCAATCACTGGCATCGAATTAGATATTAGCCATTATTTATTTTGTGTATTTATTTATTTATTATCTTTTTATTTTTTTGTTGGGGGTCGGGGGTTGGGGGTCAAGCGCCCCCAAGCCCCCACCAGTACGCCAGTGATTCTTACAAATGTCTAAACGAGTTTGACAGGTTTCGATTGGATTGAGCTGCAGCTGTAATTTACTGTATTCCGGAGAAGCAACAATAAACAAATAAGTAGACTGTTTGACGCACTTAACATGGAGAAAGGCAAAATGGCCGCAAATCTAGATCGTATATCTGATAGTGGTTTGGTTTCGTACATCAGACGCGCGGTGCCCTCTTATGCACGGTTTGTGGACTGTGCAACATGCACACTGGCTTTAAAGTAATATGTATACTGCGCACAAATTACTAGCGTATTATTGTATTTCTGTGGTTCCACAATTTAATGTTCAGACCTATAGTTTAATACTGTACGGTTGAGAACGCCCTCTACAGTCCAAAGCATGACAATCTTTAAAATCACTCAAACTAATAATTATATCCCCACTTGCCCGAAAGGTAGACAAACTTAAAAACGGCTCAGTCAGGAGTCAATCTGCTATCATTAAAAAAGCAGCCGTTAAAGGGATAGTTGAGTATTGGTCAAACTTAACTTTAGTAACCAAAACCTGCACCATTACGGTACAAAATAATACTTATAACTTCACCATGCTCGGAAAGTATGCACAATTACAAACGACTAAGTACAACCCCTGTTATCATTACAAAAGAGCCGTTACAATTCAAGAGGGTGCTCTCTAAAAAAATAATTGGTTTAGCCATTTTTCATACAAAATTGTGCATTTAATGTTTTGTTAAAATAATGATTCAATAGAGATATCATCAACAACTTTTTAAAAACCTGTTCAGATTTTTTTCAAAGTAGTCTTTAAGCATTTTAAATTTTTGTTCTAAAAAGTCTAAATATCCCCTGGAGAAGAATTTTTGAATACAAATATGTTTATGGATATTTCAGCCGTTTCTGAACCGATTTTGTTCAAATAAAATGTATTATGTCATTAAAATTGTATGTTCTTTCAAATTTGACAGTCAGTTTTTCATTATCTCACGAAAAAATATGCTGTGAAGTGCCCCCTATACCAACACTCAACTATCCCTTTAAAACACACAAGGGCGCTCCCTAAAACATATTGGTTTCAACCATTTCTTATGAAAAATTGTGAATGTGATATTTTGTTTAAACATTGATTCGAATGAAAGATCATCAACAACTACTTAAGAACCTCTTTGGTATTTTTTCGAACAAGCTTACGCATTATATTAATATTTTTCTTAAATTATCGAATAAATGGGGCTCCCAAATTCATCCCACATCAATCAAAGATATGAGTGTGTATTAGTTAATTCCATGCATTTATATTGTATGAAAGAAATAAACAATTAACGTATTATTTACATGAAGTCGAACATGGCACACACTGGGTCAGATATGGAGAAACCAATTACAACTAATAGCATGTTAGTCCAGTAGTAATCTCTAGGGCCTAAAAATGTTCATAAGTACAATGTTTTTTTTGCTATTCATGTTCTAAATGGTTTACAGAGAAAATTCAGCTTTGTTGCCACCTCGGCAACATTGAGCAATTTTTTTTTATAAGCATTATGAAGATAATGAGCTAATTTGCATATTTCTGAAAAAAGGTCAGAGGTCATTTGCTATCTAGGAATAGTGCACACATAATAAAAAAAACTATTATTTAAAGGTGTTTGGGGATAATGAATTCATTTCCGGTGCCCATTTGCGTTTGCCATATGGGCAACACCCTGAAATCCAAGATGGCTGCCTCTAATTTGCATATTTATGACTATTATTGGTTTTTGGTACTTTAATCCATTCATGAGCAAAAAGTACAGGATTTTATGTTTCAATCATGTTCTACATATGTATTAAAGATATTTAAGCTTTGTTGCCACCTTGGCAACAATCAGCAATGCATATAATTAGCATAATTAGGTTTTTCACCTACCCAGCTAGCCACCTGAAGTCGGGCCGATGTCGGAAGTTGGTTGCCGGATGTCGGCATATCGCCGTTGGCTCGAGGTTAAAATGTCCGCCAGCCCAACATCGTCACGACGTAATTTTTGTGATATATTGGCATAACGTCATTTTCCGACAATGGCCCAACATCATGTCACCGATATAAGCTCTTATTATGGGAGTCCTTCTCCAAAACCCTTTTCAATGATCATGCTAGTCAGTTCTACATGTTCTAAATGGTATATAATACCACAAAAAAGAAGATAATAATCCCTATTATAGAATGTGTGCGACAGATCAACCGGAATGATACGTGTTTTTTTGTTTGTATAATATAATGACGAATTCCAACATAAGAAGAAATACGATAAAATATTGTTTGTAATAAATACAAAGAGAGCAAAGAAAACGAGCTTGTAGAGGGGAATCGAACCCGAGACCTCCGGGCTGATAGTGCTCTGACCACTATGTTACGACCAGTCGCTAATTTTCAACATCTCCCCATACAGGGTGGCCCCCAAAACGGAACGGGGCACTTCCAAAAATAAAGTAACAACATAATTATGTCCTTCGGATAGAGTGTCTTTTCCAATGAAAAACGATACCAAGAGCAGTCATTTTGGTCGTGTAGTTTTTGTGTTAGAGCGCTGTGAGTGACACCCATGTCAGGTTCCCATTTTTGTCAATTTTTACCAACTCAGTGTCTGTTAAATCGCACTTACTGCCCGTCATAGCATCGAACAACGAGCAATACGTGCGACATTGTTAGTGTGCATTCAGCTGTGTGCCGAGAGAATGGGCATAGTTGTTCGATACTATGACGGGCAGTAAGTCCGATGTATCAGGCACTGACTTGGTAAAAATCGACAAAAATGGTCACCTGACATGGTGTCACTCACAGCGCCCTAAAGCAAAAACTACACGACCAAATTGACTGTTCTTGGTATCGTTTTTCATTGGAAAAGACACCCTATCCAATGGACATAATCATTTTGTTACTATATTTTGGGAAGTGCCCCCTTCCGTTTTGGGGGCCACCCTGTATAGGCTCCCAGCCAGTCCTTAAAGGACAATGAAATCCAGACAAATTGTTGTATGCACTATAAGACACTAAATATAATGAATAGTCTCTGAAAATTTGAGCACAATCGGTCGAGAAATAAGAAAACTATGGCTCTTTGAAAAGAGCCATGTATTTCTTCGAGTGACTCAAATTGGCAACGCACTCTGGCAAAGTTGTGGACAACTCCCCATACATGTTGTACACAAAATTTCAGTTTTGTTCAATTTTCTCAAAATTTATGTTCACCCTTCGTTCGAGTTCAACATATGTTTTGTAGAATGCTTTTATACATAACATATCATGAGTTGGGGGAATGGAAAAATGTGAGTATGAAGAAAACTGTAAAAATGGGAACATTTGTGTACAAAACATATGGGGAGTTGTCCACACACTTATCAGAGTGCGTTGCCAACTTGAGTTCCCCATAGGAATAAATGGACATCTTCAAAGAGCTGTAGTTTTCTTGTTTCTTACCCGATTATGCTCTAACTTTCAGAGATTATTCTTCTTAATCTCTTCAAGACTATGAAAGCAACATTTTGCTTGGGTTTCATTGCCCTTTAATATTATCTATCGAACAGCTTATGTACTTGTACAGTACATAATCAATAATACATTAGGGAATAACACGAATTGGTGTGTTATTATGTGTAATAGTGTTGTTAAACGTGCATTGATTGTATGCGTCTTGCACCTCCAAGTTGAGTGCAAAAAGTCACACATTTTTAAACTGTCTATTGTTGAACATTTTATAATTCATTAAATCAATATGGCCCTAACGTGACCTAACTAAAACATGACATCTGCTATTTACAATTCTTTCAAAAATAGCTCTTCCACTTCATAAATATAATTAATACGATCGAATTAAGGCTTCACGATTAAGTAATTAGCTGGATTCCAGAACGAATTAAAAATCGGGAGCTCTTGATTGATGACTGAACGGTCATTCATTGTCAAATTAATTTTTACCGAGAAATGACCAGTAGTATTTAATTGAGTAATTTACCATTCATTGTCTCTTTCATTTAATTCAACCAAATGTTAATGTATTTGCTTGGTACGTCTGTATCAAGTTGTTGTTATTTGGTTTATACTTCTCCCTTTTTTCTTTTTTTTCTCAGCGCTTAGAAACATTGTAGCGCTTCATAAATGTTGTATATTATTATTTATTTATAGTATTATATTATTGTTATCATTATTATTTTGTATTATTATTACTATTATTATTATTATTATTGTTATTATTATTAATATTATAATTGTTATTATTATGTTTGTAAAGGTTGCCTAGTGTGGGCATGCTATACACCGCAGATCACCACTTTGAACCACTACATAGCACTGAGTCTGTGTGTATTACGCACCGTGCGCAGGGTATATCGTCACTTTGAACCGCTACATAACACCGAGTCTGTGTGTATTACGCACCGTGCGCAGGGAATATCGTAACTTTGAACCACTACATAGCACTGAGTCTGTGTATATTACGCACCGCGCGCAGGGTATATCGTCACTTTGAACTACTACATAGCACTGAGTCCGTCTGTATTACGCACCGTGTGCAGGGTATATCGTCACTTTGAACCACTACTTAGCACTGAGTCTGTGTGTATTACGCACCGTGCGCAGGGCATATCGTCACTTTGAACCTCTACATAGCACTGAGTCTGTATGTATTATGCACCGTGCGCAGGGTATATCGTCACTTTGAACCTCTACATAGCACTGAGTCTGTATGTATTATGCACCATGCACAGGGTATATCGGCACTTTGAACTACTTCATAGCACTGAGTCTGTGTGTATTACGCACCGTGCGCAGGGTATATCGGCACTTTGAACTACTACATAGCACTGAGTATGTGTGTATTACGCACCGTGCGCAGGGTATATCGTCACTTTGAACCACTACATAGCACGGAGTCTGTGTGTATTACGCACCGTGCGCAGGGTATATCGTCACTTTGAACCGCTACATAACACCGAGTCTGTGTGTATTAATACGTACCCGTGCGCAGGGTATATCGTCACTTTGAACCACTACTTAGCACTGAGTCTGTGTGTATTACGCACCGTGCGCAGGGCATATCGTCACTTTCAACCACTACATAGCACTGAGTCTGTGTGTATTACGCACCGTGCGCAGGGCATATCGTCACTTTGAACCTCTACATAGCACTGAGTCTGTATGTATTATGCACCATGCGCAGGGTATATCGGCACTTTGAACTACTTCATAGCACTGAGTCTGTGTGTATTACGCACCGTGCGCAGGGTATATCGGCACTTTGAACTACTACATAGCACTGAGTATGTGTGTATTACGCACCGTGCGCAGGGTATATCGTCACTTTGAACCACTACATAGCACCGAGTCTGTGTGTATTACGCACCGTGCGCGTGCGCAGGGTTTATCGTCACTTTGATCCACTACATATCACCGAGTCTGTGTGTATTACGCACTGCGCGCAGGGTATAACGTCACTTTGAACCACTTCATAGCACTGAGTCTGTGTGTATTACGCACCGCGCGCAGGGTATATCGTCACTTTGAACCACTACATAGCACGGAGTCTGTGTGTATTACGCACCGTGCGCAGGGTATATCGTCACTTTGAACCGCTACATAACACCGAGTCTGTGTGTATTAATACGTACCCGTGCGCAGGGTATATCGTCACTTTGAACCACTACTTAGCACTGAGTCTGTGTGTATTACGCACCGTGCGCAGGGCATATCGTCACTTTCAACCACTACATAGCACTGAGTCTGTGTGTATTACGCACCGTGCGCAGGGCATATCGTCACTTTGAACCTCTACATAGCACTGAGTCTGTATGTATTATGCACCATGCGCAGGGTATATCGGCACTTTGAACTACTTCATAGCACTGAGTCTGTGTGTATTACGCACCGTGCGCAGGGTATATCGGCACTTTGAACTACTACATAGCACTGAGTATGTGTGTATTACGCACCGTGCGCAGGGTATATCGTCACTTTGAACCACTACATAGCACCGAGTCTGTGTGTATTACGCACCGTGCGCGTGCGCAGGGTTTATCGTCACTTTGATCCACTACATATCACCGAGTCTGTGTGTATTACGCACTGCGCGCAGGGTATAACGTCACTTTGAACCACTTCATAGCACTGAGTCTGTGTGTATTACGCACCGCGCGCAGGGTATATCGTCACTTTGAACCACTACATAGCACTGAGTCTATGTGTATTACGCACCGTGCGTAGGGTATATCGGCACTTTGAACCACTACATAGCGCGGAGTCTGTGTGTATTACGCACCGTGCGCAGGGTATATCGGCTATTTGAACTACTACATAACACTGAGTCTGTGTGTATTACGCACCGTGCGCAGGGTATATCGGCACTTTGAACTACTACATAGCACTGAGTCTGTGTGTATTACGCACCGTGCGCGTGCGCAGGGTATATCGTCACTTTGAACCACTACATAGCACGGAGTCTGTGTGTATTACGCACCGTGCGCAGGGTATATCGTCACTTTGAACCGCTACATAACACCGAGTCTGTGTGTATTAATACGTACCCGTGCGCAGGGTATATCGTCACTTTGAACCACTACTTAGCACTGAGTCTGTGTGTATTACGCACCGTGCGCAGGGCATATCGTCACTTTCAACCACTACATAGCACTGAGTCTGTGTGTATTACGCACCGTGCGCAGGGCATATCGTCACTTTGAACCTCTACATAGCACTGAGTCTGTATGTATTATGCACCATGCGCAGGGTATATCGGCACTTTGAACTACTTCATAGCACTGAGTCTGTGTGTATTACGCACCGTGCGCAGGGTATATCGGCACTTTGAACTACTACATAGCACTGAGTATGTGTGTATTACGCACCGTGCGCAGGGTATATCGTCACTTTGAACCACTACATAGCACCGAGTCTGTGTGTATTACGCACCGTGCGCGTGCGCAGGGTTTATCGTCACTTTGATCCACTACATATCACCGAGTCTGTGTGTATTACGCACTGCGCGCAGGGTATAACGTCACTTTGAACCACTTCATAGCACTGAGTCTGTGTGTATTACGCACCGCGCGCAGGGTATATCGTCACTTTGAACCACTACATAGCACTGAGTCTATGTGTATTACGCACCGTGCGTAGGGTATATCGGCACTTTGAACCACTACATAGCGCGGAGTCTGTGTGTATTACGCACCGTGCGCAGGGTATATCGGCTATTTGAACTACTACATAACACTGAGTCTGTGTGTATTACGCACCGTGCGCAGGGTATATCGGCACTTTGAACTACTACATAGCACTGAGTCTGTGTGTATTACGCACCGTGCGCGTGCGCAGGGTATATCGTCACTTTGAACCACTACTTAGCACTAAGTATGTATGTATTACACATCGTGCGCGTGCGCAGGGTATATCGTCACTTTGAACTACTACATAGCACTGAGTCTGTGTGTATTACGCACAATGTATGCACGTGTTCTTTTCTTTAATTACGATTCTTGGTTACATAATAACTCACTAAAAGCATGGTGATAAAGTGGAAAATGCGCGAAGATGAATTCCCAAATTTATCCGAGTAAAGGTTCGTTAAGGTTTTGTGGAACCCAGCTGCGACGCATGCTATCAACTTCCATTCATCATGCTAATGAAGTCCTCATTCAGTATTTCACATAATCATTTTAAAGGGGTGTATAGTCGAAAGATAATCGTACACGATTTGTTAATCGCACATTCACAACATAATTATACCATAACTGAATTACCAATCAGCGAACGGATCACTGATACATACACGTATAGCCACATAGAGTCCCCAGTTCAGGAGGAAGCATTACATAAAACAATTCATATGTCTGTACGAGGTTTTATTACATTTTAACACATGTTTTTATTATAATGTGTGTAGGTCTATTTCAAGAATAAGTGACATCACACGTGACTTATGGCAGGGCCAGGGGAGACTCAGTTCATTCAAGCAGACGATCAAGATAAGTTGCGTACCTTAACGTGGCTGTGCAGCCCCCAAAAGAACGGAACGGAAGGCGTCATATTTACCAATAATATTGTCCCTTTGTATTACCCTACGGGGTTCTATGTGTGCCAAGCGCCCGGGTATAATGGTATGATCCAGACGAGGCTCGAACCCACAACCTCCCGTGCATGAGAAAGGCGCTCTACCACTGCCGAGCCACTATGCTTTACCTTGTACCTCCTCATGGCGTTAACCCGTCCCTCTCCCCCCGCCCCCTTCTGGCATACTCCAAGTGTTTCGCGCCCCCGTTCGAACCAGCAACCTCCCGTGCAAGAGACGGGCGCTCTACCACTGAGTCACTGTGCGCGCTTGCAATATCCCAAATCCCTCCTCATGGAGTTACCCCCCCCCCCCCCCCCCACCCCCTTTCTGGCATAACCCTAGTTCCACCCTGAGTTGTCCGCGCCCTCGCTTGCAATAAGCACCTGGTCCATGTGGCGGACATCTATACATAGATCACGGACGTCAATTTCAGGACCAAGTATACGGTACAACGTATCACGTCAGAAATGCGTTCTGTGGAAGCCGTCGCAATACCATAACCGCTCAAATCGTTAAATAGATGATTATTATGAATATTTAGTTCTGGATACATTGTATTTCATGGGATTTGTTGTGGAATATTGATACACGAAATTAACATGAACATGAACAATAAAGATGTTTTGAATAAACAAAAGTACAGCAGCACTTACCATTGGCATTAGCCTTAACTCTACAAGGCGATGATGCATCTATAAATTGACGTCAATGATACAAATACATGTACGTCATAAATGTTCATGTGGGATGAAAGAGAGCAGAAAGCGACAATGCTCGAAGCAAAGATTTCATACATCACAGCACCTCGTACATGAGTGATGTGTTTAAAATATGACAAAAATAGCATTTGACGAGGACAATTTCGAAGCAATTCAAGCATTGTCAAGGGAGAGGTTTAAAAAGGGAAAACATTATTATAATAGTATATTTCATAATTTAGCTCTGAAATATCCAGCCTAATGGAAAAAAGTGACTATTCCTCGTTAATATTCCATTCAAAGAAAGCATTTGACCTTATTTTAAGGTTGGTTTTGAATAAAAATACACTTTTGCCACAAGTTACGCGCATTTTATCCACGGTTATTCCGTAATATTTTTTTTCTATTCGTATTGCGTCATTAATTCATAGAAACCATGAATATATGGACTAAAATATATACGTTCAGTACAAAGGCTATGTAACGTTTGGGGGTAAGGGTTTAATCTGTATTGAATTATTTAGTTTTTTAATAAAACAAAATTTGCCTATAACTGCCATTTGCATGACTGTATATAGAATTGCTTTAATTTATAGTTCAACAAATAAATTGATTGTATATGATTTATATTTTTGCTGACATACATCGTTTTGATTTATGAGAATAAAACTTGAGCTTGAACTTAAAGATAGTAGGAGGGAAAATTAGCAATTCCGGTTTGAAACACTGTGTGTAAGTGTCGGGGTATATTGGTTCGGGCCTTCGTCTTTCAATCCGAAGGTCGTGGGTTCGATTCCCAGCCGCGGCATGTGTGTCCTTCAGCAAGACATTTTATCCACAGTTGCTGCACTCAACGTGTGCGTGCAAATGTGTACCTGACAGTATGCATTCCTCGACATGTGTAATGCGCTCTATCATCATGATCATGGCAGCTGAGAATAAAGGTGCCCCTCAAAGTGTCAGATATTGCCCAAAATGACATTTGAGACTTCAATCCTGTACCAAAATCATTGTAAGATATGTCCGAATGATGTGTGAAAGCTTCATTTGAAAAGAACACTGCTTTCCTGGTTAAAAAAGCGAAAATATGCGTCAGCTTTTACAACGAATTACTGTATGACGTTTATGAGGTTTATGACCGTTTACTAACGCTCTTGAGCTGAATGATAGATATCGTCATACTAAAGGGGCATTTGAACAAATCTAACCCTATTTTAATCTTCTATTAACATAAGCTAAACAACACGGTAGAAGAGAAACGAAGAAGCTCCAAGTAATTTTGGTGAGTTTTGAACAATTTTGGTGAGTTTTTTAAGACACTTTAAAGGCATCCCTTTCAGACAGGAGGAAGAGAATGTGTAGGAATACCCAACTGCATACATATACCCCTTTTACGGCTGCCAGTGCCATGTTGAGTAGCTCCCATGGGAGCAGAACATTCACCCTACGTGTGGATTGATTGTGATCGGTGTTTAATGGCAGGGGATGCCGTAATTGAATAGCATCAAGACATGGAGAGTTTAGTTCCAAAAGGCGCTAAATCCACTTGTTCAACTTTCGAGAAAAACATGTTTCTTGCCCAATGTTGTGTATAATTATGCCTTTGGGAATATTAAAATGGAAATATCCATAGTTTACTTTGATGTTGTAATTTGTCATCAAATTTGAATTTCTAGAAAGCGATTTAGCGTAAATGAATGTACTGATATCGTTAACTCGATTTTTTGGAAAAGTAGATTTAGCGCATTTTGGAACTAAGCTTTTTAAATAATGATCAATATTATCATTCGGCGATGTTTGAATCGAAATACAACTTCTGTTCTTCGGCTTTGTTATCCTGTCAAATTAATATCCACAACTTGGGAGAAATAGGTTCATATCTTCGTTAGATGAGGTATGTTAAAGGGATCTAGTAACATATAGCATACAAAATAAAAACAAATCATTGTAATTGTCATAGTCAATCATTGTTGTTATCGTCAACATTATCAACAATTATTTAAAACTCTGGTGGTTCTCATTTACCTTGCTATGATTAAATAACCAACATACAAATTATATAAGTAAGCATATGAACAGGTTTTGGAATTCAAAATTTCTATTTCGTTATTAAGGTTTGTATGATTAAATTTGTTGGATATTCAAATCATACTGGGACACTTTTGACTGTATGCAATGTTAATGCAATTTTGTATTTCGCTTATTTCTCGGCCATATAACATCAATATCAAACATAACTTGGCATGAGTTTACATCACTCACTATACATATCAGACAAAAGAAATAAACATTTACCACCCCTTCGTCAGTTCTTGCATGACAACAATTATGGAGTGTTTTAAGTTTCTTTACAGCACAATATATTTCTACAATACACATTTCATCGATCATTTCTTTTCAAGTACCAGTCCTCATCCTTAAGCACGGTGAAGAATATGACCAGACATCTTCAGAAAGGAAACGATGAGTTCACTTTGTATGAGGATACTTCAAAGAAGATGACATCTTAAATATGATAGTGGTTATTATATTTTGTCTTCAATATCCAATCTTGAAAGACAATTTTCTGAAGAAAGGAGACAGCTTCTGCTCTGAGGAATGTGATACGATTGTTTAATCCCCGCAGGATCTACTTTCTAGCTAATTAGGACGGCAAGTGCATATTATCTCTCCTCGCACATGACATAGGCATCTGTTACATATTTATAAATCTAAATAAACAGTAGTGGGAAACGCCTCCATAATAACACAATAGAGTGTTTGCTTATTACTCAAAGATAGTACAGTTCTGGTCAAATTGAGTTTTAGTGATTAAACGTGTAATTCAACGAGGCTTACTGTACATGGTACACATAAATACAATTTAGAAATGGTAGAAAAATAGAGTCCTCTAAACCTGAATTGTGGACATGAGATCACAGCATTAATCAACCCATTGCAAGTATTTGCTCAATTATACCAACATAGATATTATCTGTTTTTAAAGGGAACCATATTACCTATGGTACCACATGAGAGCTGATAAAGGGTTTATAATAATGTACGTATAACTGTGAAAGTTACTTCATGATTTAAATGATTGATTATTATGCGGCAAAGTAATATGCTACATTATAATGTGTTATATGCAGACCTATTGTGGACAGTTGTAAATAATGAATAGATAGTTGAAATTTGAATTGAATTGAATTTAATTTAAATGATGCCTGGGCTTGTGTTGTAAAATCCAAACCGTAGTATCGTTTAATGGAGAAATATCGAAAGAAATCCATTGGCCGCCCGTGAAATTTGGCTATAAATCTACCGCCCGTTCGCTGGGCTGGAGATAACGAAAAGCCCGCATACCGCATGCCGTGTGGTCTTTTTGCACGTAGCGTACACAGGTCCGCGTGCGGGTAAATCGGTTTTTAACAACGTTTTTTTTATTTTTTTTATTACTTTGGAACCAATGCATGCTCAAATACTCAATTTCCAAGACTTTGCCATAGGCGTCGATTTCTTCTCGCCATTTGGATGGGTGGGGGGGGGGGGGGGGGGGGGAGATGATATGTCACTTTGACCATCTTTGGCGAGGGAGCGAACCCAACAGCGTGCCTGGGCTTTTATGACTGGGATGGGGGGGGGGGGGGGGGGAGGGGTGGATAGGGGGCCCGAACAGCTTTTGGATTTAGCTGAATAGAAATTGGAAGATTATTAAGTGCACATTATAAGCATCATGTTATGAGGAGGGCTTTGTCCTAGTATGGATAAACTTTGGCCTGATAGATACATAGATTGCAAGCATCTTGATGGACCCCTGAATAGAACCAGTCAAGGGATACGCACACTGGGAAGCTTATTGGGGGTCCAGGGGGCGAAGTCCTCGGAAGCTTTAGGATTTGTAATATCTAGAAATAAAGATGTTGTCTATATGTAAATAGGAGATACAGTTACCTATTGTATAGTTAGTTATATAGTTAGCTCAATTTTAGTGGGCATAGAGAGAAATCCTGAATAAAACTATTCAATGAGTACAGGGCCGGGACTGGGTCAAATAACCTTAATGGGGGTTCCAGGGGGCGCAGCCCCCGAATATTTTGGATTTGGGCAGTTTAAAACTATCCAAAATGTGGTTAAAAGAAGACTATAGTATCAACTTTCACATTATGAATGAGAGGGGGCAATGCTCCTTTATATTAATGTGATTATATATTTTTGAACCCAAAATATTGGGGGGGGGGGAATAATAATACAGACCATCCCCCACCTGAAATATTAGGGGGATATATCCCCCCCCCCCCCCCCATCCCTCCCGTGATCGACGCCCATGTGTTTTGATTTAATGAGGAAATGTTAAGTTTAAGGATAGTGAGGTCCCTCTTAAGTTTAGCAGGGTTAACATCGTACCAAGATTATACTGCACGTTATTTCCGCTCGGTCACATAAACTGATTCATGCTTTAGAATATTGACAATCCAATCTTCAAGTAAACGCCCAGATCAATTTTGTTGGAAGAATCATTAAGATTTTATTGATATAACGATGTTCTTCAATAACACATGTTACTTTGGGAACCGATTTATTGTGTCTTACCGTCATTCATACGCGGTTTTGTGATCACTATGGTAATGCCATGGAGTCGCAATCAGAAGCTTGGGATAATAAACGTGATCATTTGTTTGGGTGAATATTCGTGTGCAATAACACAATTCAATGAATAGGCAGTGTCACCATGGTTTCAAATAACGTGCATGAATCCATTTCGACATGTAACTACCTTCTTTCGATCTCTCCATTATTATTATTATGTATTCTTGAGTTAGTACTGATTTTTTTTAGTTTGATTTTTGTCAAACAACAACCGTATACAGAAACTGTGTTCGAACTGGCCACACCCCTCCCCTAACTTCAATATGTCGATCCAGGAAACATACTCCGTCGTAAGTTCGCGCATGCGCTATAAAGCATCACCATGGTGATTAGTGTGAAACAACTTAATAAGTACTAATATTTGTTTTATAACCCTAGGTTTTGGAACTTATCTTGTAGGCTCTGTTACACTCGCTCGTAAAAGGACTTCGATGCGGCTTCTCGCAACGGCTTGTTTAAAAAAAGCACTGGAATTTGTTGAGTGAAACAAACATTACATCGAATATCAGAGGATTTGCTGATCAATGGTAATACTGTTCACTTTTTGTACTTTATCTTGGCACACGTGTGTGGTCATTATTGTATTATGTCGTATATTAAGCATAGTCGAATTTAGATCAAATTACCTACAGTATAATTCTGCCCACCTATGAGCTGATCTTGGAAGAATACTATAAAAAAATTGCATCTGCCTGTTTTCAAACTAGATGATGTGCATACATATGTAGAATTGTTGTTTGTGTATGTATGTGTGTGTGTGTGTGTGTGTGTGTGTGTGTGTGTGTGTGTGCGTGTGTGTGTGCGTGTGTGTGTGTGTGTGTATAAGTATTTATCTATGTCTCGTTGATTAGGATCAGCATTTATTATTCAAGTTTGACTTCGATCATTCCTGCAGATCAGTAAGAGGATTTGTTTTTTGTTACGCTGTCATAATATTCATGAGATGGGTTTAACGGTAAGTGACAGTAGTGGGAATAAATGCCCCACACACAACAAAAAATGAAATGTACGCTCTTATTACCAACCATGTGAAAGAATATAATTTTACTGATATGGGATTATACAAATTTGGCCAGGAAACCGCCTACTAATTGATTTATTTGCAAAATTATAAAATGATTTACTGTCAATCGAACCGCAAACGCCGATCGCGCATACGCTACGTGCAAATTAAAGACCTCACGTGGTCTTCACGTGTTCCGGTATGCGGGCTTGTTGATATCTCCAGCCCAGCGCTAGCGGCGCGGACAGGTGTAAACGTTCGGTGGATTTATAAATTTCACGGGCGGTCATTCGATTTCTTCAGATATTTCTGCATAATGATGCTTATGTTCAGATTTTACCACACAAGCCCTTTTTAAATACTTATTTAACAATATTGATCAATTAGTTTGGCCAATATAGATGTTTTCGGTATCTTTCCCGAAACTGGTATTTGGCTTTAAGAGTGTTTAAGGTTGTGTGTTTTAATATCGCTTGTTGGTATGTATTATGTGGACTCCATGGAAGACCAGACCCTGTTGCAGAAAGAGATACAATTAATTGGAAGTCAGGCAATTTGCGTGTTTTAACCAATCAGATTGGCGCATTTAGAACTCATGATCTGACTTAAAATTAATTGTAACTTGCAATAAGATTGTACATGTATATCATTCTGCAACAGGGCCCTGGAGTGTCAAATGTGCATTACTGATTATGAACAACAAGACATATATAACAAATTGCATTGTCATCAACTCTATTGTTATTTTTGTGATTTTAAAGGGATAGTTCAGTTCTGGTAAAGAGGGTATAGTTTTCGTCAAACAGAATTTTACAGAACCATTACATTTCAAACTAATATTTATTACTCCACCATGCTTGCAAGAAACACAACATTACAAATGACTAACTAAAAAGCCTGTTATCATTCAAACATAGCCGTTAAAACTCGAGAGGGCGCTCTCTAAACATTAATCGTTTTCAATCATTTTAAATAAAATATTGTGCATGTGATGTTTTGTTGAAATAGTGATTAGATAGAGAGATAATCAACAACTATTCCCAAACCTCTTTGTACATTTTGGAAAAGAGGAAGCATTTAACAAAAAAATAACGGCTGGCTCAAAATTATCGAATACTTGTGGGGCCTCACAATGATTACAAATGGCTATGTTATTGCATATTTCAGCCATTTATGAACCCATTTTGATCAAACTTTTTTTCTGTCATTCTGTATGCTCTTTCCGATTTAACATTCAGTTTTTCATTATCTCACAAAATAATTATTTTGTGTAGCGCCCTCTATACCAATACTCAACTATCTCTTTAACGAAAACAAATTTTAAACAATAAACTAATAAAAAGAAAGATTTTACAACTTAGGCCCCCTCCTCACTATCAACCCCACCTCTCTATCCAACTCTTAACCCCTCATTTTACCCTTCCTCCCATACTACCCCATCCTCTCCCACTTTCTCCCTCATCATTTTCCAACCCCCACCTCTCCCCCTGATTTCCCCACCCCCCATCTCACATCTATCGTCTCCCTCACCATTTCCTAACCCATACTAAACACCTCCCTCTTCCCACCTCTTCCCATCCTACCTCTTCCCCTGACTCCTCTACCCCAAACCCCTTGCTCGCCCCTTTCTCCCGCACTCCCAACCGTCTCTCCAACTTCCGCAATCTCCATCTGTCAAACCCAACGTCTCCATATCCTCTCCCTGGCCACCTCAGTCTCCGCCCTTCATCCCGACTCGATATCCACCCACCAACTTCTAACCTCTATTTCCCTCCCTTTGTCCCTACCTACTTCCCTCCCCTTAATTCCTCAACTCCCCTTCCCTTTTCCCCTCCCCTCTCCCACCCTCGTCCTTTCCCTACCACTTTTTCCCTCCTCATCCCCCACTTCATGCCCCCTCCCAATTATTTCTCCACTCACCCCCTTCCTCACCCTCACCAGTCCTAACCATCTCCTCCCCAACCCCCTACCCCACCCTCTCCTCTCTACAGTCCTCAACTACTCCAAATTACCACCTCTCTCCCTAAATCGCCACTCTCTACCCCTTCCTTGCCCATTTGCTCCCCCACCTCTGCATCCACACCTCCCCCAATCTCATCAACTCCCCAACCAAGTCACCTTCCTCCTCAAATTCCCCACCACTTCTCGCCCCTTCTCATCCTATTCCCGTCCATCACTCTCTCTTTCCCCACCCCATTCCCTTTTACCCTTCCTCAACCTCTCCCCCTCCTTCCCCACTCCCCACCCACCCAACTCCTTCTCCCGCACTCCCGATTTACTTCTTCCCCAACACTCCCACCCCTTCCCTTTATTACCCTCCCAATCCCCACTCCCCTTCCCACAATCCCATTTCCCCTTTCTTCCCTCCTCCTCTCACCCCCAACATTACCCTCACCCAACCCCTCCTTCCTAAACTGTTCAGCCCCCTCCTACCCCTCTCCCCTTTTCTCGCCCTTAATCCACCCCTACATCTTCCCCTTGGTCCCGACTCACTGGTCACCATCCCCACCCCCTTCCGCTTCCCCTCCTAATCCCCACATCCGTCTCCCCCACGTTTCTCTCTTACCCTTCCCTCTCAACTTCCTCCTTCACTCCCAGCCTTCCCTGTCCCCCTTTCTCCCCAATCCCCATCCTCCTTCTTCCTTCGTTTACCACCTGCTTCAACCTCACCAATCTAACCCCCCTCACTTATTTCCCCCAACTCACCACTTCCAATCCCTACCTCTTCACCTGTCTCCTCTTCTCCATACCACTTTCTTGCCCACCTTCAGCCGACTCCCCAGCCATAACTCTCACCCTCACTCTCCCACTCTCCCACTCCCGAGCTCCTCTCCCACGTCCCCACACTCTTCCTATCCCTACGTATTTTCCTCCCCTCACATCTCTCCATCCTTCATCCCAACACGATCCCCAACCCACCTCCTCCCGGCCCCCTTGCTCTCCAACTCCACTTCTCATCTCCCCTCCTCATTAATTATCATAAATCATTTCTAGTTAATGATCTAGCTTTATAATATGCGAATATGAATAGTATAACCCATACAATTATGTCAGATATCAAATAGTGTATTTCGGTTTCCAGAACATAAGCTACAGGCAAGAAGACCTACAACGGTAAATCAAACTAATCATGTTGAGGAAACAAAACTCATTGACATCAGAGTGACCGAAATAGTTCCTGTATTGTCTCTAAATGGCTCAGAAGATACTCGTTCCTATAGAAATAGATGGAAACACAATCTAAACAGCACGATACAAGTATAAATGTGTATGCAATCACCAAGTCACTTGATTGATATTCGCTGCAACAATATTATAGCTAAGAACAAACTTATATACAACCGAAACAAAAGGGTCGTGGACATTTGAATGGCTTATCAGCGTAATGCCCTTGAATTGTCAATATCTTAAAATGAAATATAAAAGGATTGTGATAAATAAATATATGTTTGACGCACGAGAAATCAGAACAAAGGCTGCATGATAAATCTATAGATCTTCTTTATTTGTTGGAATATTGAAACGAGTATGAAATGTTTCCATCCCACCTCCTCCCCTACCCTTCCTCTACAACCATGACAACTCCCTTTCTCATCTACCCTCCTCTCTCCCCTCCTCATTGTTGCCCTTCCACCTTCTTCCCCCACTCCTACCGCCTTCCCCCTTCTTCCTCATCCCCATGCCCCCTCCCGATTATTTCTCCTCTCACCCCTCCATCACCCTCACCTACCCTCTCCTTCCCTCTCCTTCCCTAACTCCATACCCTACCCTCTCCTCTTTACAATCCTCAACTACTACAAATTCCCACCTCTCTCCTTACATCCCCACTCTCCACTCCTTCTTCTTGAACATTTCCTCCCCCGCTTTGCACCCCTCCCCCCCCCCCCTTTCACTCAACAACTTCCCTACCTCTTTACCTGTCTTTCTCATCCTGTTCCCGTTCATCACTCTCTCTTTCCCCACCCCATCCCTTTATATCCTTTCTCAACCTCTCCTTCTTCCTCCCCACTCCCCATCCACCCACTCATCGTAGCCTCAATTATATCCCCTTTCCTCCCCCACTCCCCACCTCCTCTCCCTTTTCCTCACCCGATCTGTATCACGACTCCCCCTTCCTCTTCCACCTCTCCGCCCTTCCTCCCGACTCACTAGCAACCAACTCCCCTTCGTCCTCTTCCTTAATGCCCACAATCCCCTGTCTATCTAATATTACACCAATGTAAATCATTTAGGTTACATAACTGATTCTACCAAAACAAAGTCACAAAATATGATACAATATGACTTTGCGTTAATTTTTCTGGCCGGTATTCTGAAGTCGTGTCTAACTTAGTCATGACTAAAGTTAAACAACTGTTTAGTTAGACAGGACTTAAACACGAGGTCGCGTCTAAGTCCTGTCTAACTTAATTTCGTATTCTGAAGTCGTGTCTAAGTCCTGACTAACTAAACACTTGTTTAACTTTAAACAGGACTTTCGCGCATGCTCTGTAGGCATTTCTTACGTAATTCCGCTATTACGCGATTGCGCCACGCTAGCGCTGCAGACGATAAGCAGAATGCGCATGCGCAATTCATGCTATTAATTGCGTATATCGCCGATATCGTATCGCTGATCGCAATCGTATAAATGGCACGGAGTTTTCGGCTGATTAAACTTAAAGGGATAGTTGAGTATTGGTCAAACTTAACATTAGTAACCAAAACCTTCACCATTACGGTACAAACTAATAGTTATAACTTCACCATGCTCGAAAAGTATACACAATTACAAACGACAAAGTAAAACCCCTGTTATCATTCAAAAAGAGCCGTTACAACTCGAAGTGTCAAATTAACTCAGCGCGAAGCACTAGCGTTGTAGGTCCTAATACGGGACTGTATAGTGCAGTGTGCGGTAATACGGGACTGTAGTGCAGTGTGCGGTAATACTATACAGTAGTACGTGTATAGTATGTATCGCAACCATAGAAGTATGACTCCAACACTGCCGTTGACGCAAGCCCCATTCGAATTCGTACGCCTTTCGTTCACAGTCGCGCTAACACACGGAGCGACTGGTCCATGAGGCGCATATATCACTAATTTTTTGCGGAATGGAAGGACAAATCATAATCTTAATCCACCCGGTAGTTGGATCACATATTGGAGAGTAAATTGCTGGTAAGTACCGTATAATATGTATAGTTTTAAGCACAATTAGCGTGCACACAAATATTTGGTTTCAGTCCTTTATTAGGAGGACATAGAACGCTAGTGCCTCGCACTAGCGTTCTCTAAAAAGTGATACCCGGGCGTCAACCACTTTTATATGATATTTTGAAAGTAAATTTCACAACAATTAGAGCATTTGAATGGGAATTATTATTATTTCCCATGTTTTTTCCGATGATCTTTCATATGGAATTGAAATCAGCCAAATCCGTTACAATTTATGTTGGGGGGGCACTTTGGAAATTACCAAAACTCACCTTTACCTTTAAAGTTCAAGCAGAAAAAAGTATCTTACAAGCTGGATATTTCACTTTAGACCAAGGAATTTACAAGACGTCACCAGACAATAAGGTTAGTTGAAATTATCGAAGAAAATGATAGGGCAACAAGTGAAAAAAACCTGCAATTCTTATTTGAAATGTTGAGGGTGCACGTAGAGTTATCGTCCGCCGCAACTTCCCGGTAGAGTACAGAAGTGTGTACTGTAGGTTGCAAAGCAGCAGACTCGCGCTCTTAAACAGCACTTAAACAACCTCTCGCAGTCGTCTAAGGTTAAACAGGACTTAGACAGGACTTTAAACAACTGTTTAGTTAAACAGGACTTAGACACGACTTCAGAATACCGGCCTCTGTCTATTTGTACAGTTTTGTGAAACAAAAACAATTATGAGAAACTTTGCTTTATATATTTACCTGGGTATATGTTATTAGGTTATTGAATGAATTTAAGGAGATATTACAGTTTGGTCAAACATAATTATAGTTACAAACACGTGTACATTTGTATCTAAATGTAAGGATGTTTGAATGGTAAAAAAAATACACACGGTTACGTAACAGAGCATTTTTCATACTAAAATATCCGTTAACGCAAGAGTGCGCTTCCCAGACAACTAAAGTTTCTTTGATTATTTTGTTATCAACGAATTTGAATGTGATGGTTGTTAAGAATAATTACACAATATAGATACATGTATCATGAAAGAACAATGTAAACATCATCTTGGTATATTTTCAAAAATGCAAATTATTTATTAATATTTTGTTTCAGCAGTTTTTTACATTTATTAATATTTGTGTTTAAATTATTGTATAAAAGGTGGTTTCCACGTTTATTCCAATTTGATAGACTTTTGGATATTTTACCTGTTTTCAACCAATTTGTATCAAATAAAGTTGATTTTTAAACTGTTGTGCTCTTTTAGGTTTTACAATAAATTGCAGAGCCATATCGCACGTATGTAATTTAAAACAGACCATACAACACATACGTTTCCATCTGGAGCAAAGTGTATCCTTTTCCTTTTTTGTACATCATTAAATTGGCTTTTAATTGGAGATTTCAATTGGTTGTTTGCCTTAGGCTCCCAACCCCTCCCTACTCCCCTTCATCCTCCTCTCACACTCTTCTTTACCCTCGACACAACCCACATAAATATGTATTAGTACGCTTAACATGGAATAAATGAATAGGTCTACCAATTTTAGAATTATCTTTCTTTGTTGTTATCGTTTTTTACAGATCATGAACTTTTGGTCATATATTCCAATCTTCATCCAAGTGGGACATATTGGTAAGTTGTCCTGCTTTACAAAATAACGAGTTTGATGACACAAAGGAACTTTCCTCTTTTGTTCTGAAACGTGCACAACTATTTGAGTTCTTGTTTGTATACCGTAACCATGACTAGGATATACACAAATTAAACAATCAACGAATGTTCAAAACATTCCACTGCAAATGGCGTATCGGCATTCTTTGCCGGTGGATGAGATTAATCGTCTACCAAACAATCGCATTAATGACCCCAATTTTCATGTGCATTTTGCCATAAAGGAAAACAAATTACCATCCTCCCCCTCCCCCCCCCCACCCCCCCCCCCCCCCCCCCCACAACACAAATGTTTACTCAGATATAAGTAGATTTTTGTGCAGGTTATAACGTTTTGTTAAAGCCGTCGCTATGTAATCCATTCTATGAATTACAAATTAAATAATGATGTAGGGGAACTCTAACATGCCACGAACAAGTAACATAATGCAATACTGATAGTGCATTGATCTAGGATGGAAGATGGGCACTTGATCCACAATCGTACTCTTTTTAGAACAGTTGCATTTGAATAATGTAAATACATTTACACACGAGATTTCTGCTTTACATAAAGGAAGGAAATTTTATTGAGTGTTTAGTTCGAAACGGGACAGATACGTGAAGTTAGTTGTGCAGACTGTTCGAGGAAAATGTATTTATTATCGATTAAAAATGGACTGCTATCTGTTTTCCTTTTTAATATTAATAACAAATTAACAACAATACAATAAAATACAATACAATATCAACAATTCCAGAAATTTCCCTTTTAAGCTATGAACAATGGGAATATTTTGTTTTATTATTGTTAGCCGTAATCGTTATCGCCGACGGACTCGATGAAACATGTCACCCCTCGTCGATCTCCTGCCCGTCGATCTTCTCTGCCAAACTCGGTGTGGACATCCAGTTGGTTCCTAAGCTCTTGAAGGCTGGCCCACTTCAACAACTTTTCTCTGGAGAGATTACACACCTACACTGTGCATATCCAGGTATGACCAGTAGTGTCAAGTACATGTGTGTACAATGCAATCGTGTATTAGTCACAATGTAATGCTAAAATCATGCCGATTTGATATAACCCTATAGTGCCCAAGGGGGCCACACAGTGCCCCCTCCCCAATGTTCTTTTGGGGGGGGGGGGACCAATTACTTTTACATTTGGCACAAACGTAAAGCAAGTTAATCACCACAAGATGCAAACATTAAGATTTCTAAATGTCAACAATTTATTTATTTATTTATTTATTTTTGGTTTTGTTTGTTTGGGGGGGGGGGGGGGGGGGGGGGTCGCTATTTACAATGTTATGAATACAAAACATAAGTTTGAAACTGTTGTGGCAAAGAAACTATTTGTATGGATAATGATAATAATAGTACATACTAATACATACTAGCTATTATGGCTCTAAATACTGATGTTTCTAACGGTACATTACAACTGATACGTGTGACGCCTGAAATTAGATACCAAATTACTATTACAATAATCGATTCCTTTGTTATCATAATGCAATTGCACAATCTTTGAAATATAGAACATGACACAGTGTACAGTGCTCCATAGGGTACTCATATTCTTATGCAAATTAGTACAATATTTATACAATATGATGCGTTTAATCTTGTATGTGTACTCTTCGCACACGGGTCTTAGTGAGTATGTTCTCCCTTTCCATCACCCTTCCCGCGTGTTTTATTTGAGTGCGACGATAATGATTACTTTCCTATCCCTAGCATGCCTCTCATCACCGTGTTTCAATGTTGGACGATGCTCGGAGACCCTCACCGGATTCAACTGTACCTGTCCGAATCCATATACAGGACAGCGATGCTCGGCAGGTAAGCCATTTTCAAAAATGGAATAACAAAGCTCTTTTTGTAGTATAGGTTGGTTGAGTGAACCCTATGTCCTCTTCGTGTAACGCACTGAATCATGATCTAGCCTTCCGCATGTAATGTTTAAAGGGCACCCGAGGACCCATGTATGCATACAAAATATGGCCACCATTAGAACCCCGTATGACACATAATACCATACTTAATAATCGATTCACTCGAAAGTGGTTAGCCCGACTCGCTGATTCTGAGCTAAATTGTATAATGAATTGTATCTAAACGTAAAGTTCGGAAGTTCTATGCGAATCTGTGCGTATTTATATCAATGTTTGTATGAATCGATTGCAATCTACTTTGAATGGAAATTCTGGTGATAGAGAAAGATTGGTCTCCAGTGAAGTACTCTAAAAGATACTGAATTAATGTATTATTTTGTTTTACATTATGATTAAAAGGAGCGACTCAATTCCCTTACCGGTAACAAAAATAGCACAATTTCGATTGATGGTGTGACGTGTACATGCATGACATGTATGTCTATTCTACTGTCCTTCTTTCATCCACAGATCACATGCCGAAAACCACTGCTCAAAGTCGATCTTCATCCAATGTCACCGCCCAACCGTCACCATCAAACACGATTCAGGCATCCTCTGCGCTGCCAGCTCAGAATGAAGGCCCAACAGATATGTTGCCTAGCACAGCTCTTACATCTCCCCGTGGAGGAACTAAGATGGGGCCTCCTACTGCGCCTACACCATCTACCCGTGGGAGCACAGACATGGGGCCTCCTACTGCGCCTACACCATCTACCCGTGGGAGCACAGACGTGGGGCCTCCTACTACGCCTACACCATCTACCCGTGGGAGCACAGACGTGGGGCCTCCTACTGCGCCTACACCATCTACCCGTGGGAGCACAGATATGGGGCCTCCTACTGCGCCTACATCATCTACCCGTGGGAGCATGGATATGGGGCCTCCTACTGCGCCTACAACATCTACCCGTGTGAGCACAGACATGGGGCCTCCTACTGCGCCTACATCATCTACCCGTTGGAGCACAGATATAGGGCCTCCTACTGCGCCTGGACCATCTACCCGTGGGAGCACGGATATGGGGCCTCCAACTGCGCCTACACCATCTACCCGTTGGAGCACATATATGCAGTCTACTAGTGCGCCTACTTCATCTACAATTTGGAGCACAGATATGGGGCCTCCTACTGCGCCTACAACATCTACCCGTGGGAGCACAGATATGGGGCCTCCTACTGCACCTACAACATCTACCCGTGGGAGCACAGAGATGCAGTCTACTACTGCGCCTACATCATCTACAAGTGGGAGCACAGAGATGCGGCCTCCTACTGCGACTACCACATTTACCCGTGGGAGCACAGAGATGCGGTCTAAGACTGTGCCTACAACATCTTCCCCTGGGAGCACAGCGATGTGGTCTAATTTAGTGCCTACGGCTTCGCATAGGATGCAAGGTATTAAAAGCCTCGTTACACTGGCGTTTGCAATGATTTGCGATGAGTTTGTGCGCGTATGAAAAGTGTAATAGACTGTAATAGCAGTGCTTTAGATGATCCTTGCCGCTAACACAATTAGTGTTCAGTAAGACTGTTTGATTTGTCACGATTGAGAAAAACTCACAGAAAACAAGGTTTACATCTATATCGAAGAAAAAGAGCACGGAAAAGTAAAAATTTTCTTCGGGCGTGGATGTGTTGCATAATTCAATCCCAATTTCATATAATTCATAACTATATCGAAAATGTGAGGCTTTCCTGAAAAGTCAGCTTACATTATGGGTGACGTGGTGTAGGAGGTGTTGGAAGGCCTTGGTCACTAGTTGCTGTGTGCGGCGCTCTCTGTGGACGGACATATATGCTATGAGGGCAAGCACTGGCATGAGTTAGAATGGTGTGGGTTGATCTTTGAGTGTGATGTACAATTTGCGTGAGTATGCTCCAGCACCAAACAAATAGTAGGTCAATCGGGGGAAACATAATTATAGAAATATGTAGAGGTCACAATGTTCCTTTTATCATGATGACTTCATTAGTACAAACGAATCCCTCCAAATAGGACTATCGGGGGTATCGAGGTCAAGATTGAAATTCTTCATTACTTATTTGGGAATCGCCCTTTTTAAACGTGTCGCTTTAAAGGATTGTATATTGTATAATTACACAAATTATTTGATGTTTGTCTCATTTATCAGAACTTCAAGTTAGTCTCGTGGATGGTTGTAACCAATGGGAAGGGCGCGTTGAAGTATTTTGGAACGGAGCCTGGGGAACTGTGTGCGACACATACTGGGACGACACTGATGCAGGCGTGGTCTGCAGAGGTCTTGGTCTGGGTGAATCAGGACTAGCTGTGAGAGGTGCTCAGTTTGGACAAGGCACTGGTGATATCATCTTGAATAAGATCCATTGTTCAGGAGACGAGTCCAACGTCGCAGCCTGTTCAAACGCAGAGGAAAGAGATCACCCTAACTGCGGACATCACGAAGATGCAGGAGTGATATGCTCAGATTCAGGTTAAAACAGTATTTATAATTGTATTGCAATCGAGTTATTGTAAATTATGTATTTAGATTACATTAAAGGGAAAGTTGAGTTTTGGTAGAGAGGGCGCTAGACTACTTAATTGGTTTGTGAGGTAATGAAAAACTGAGTGTAAAATTTGAAAGAGCATAATATTTAAACAATAAAATCATCTTTGTTTGATCAAAATCGGTTCAGAAACGGCTGAAATATCCATAAATATAACAATTTGTAATAAACCCGGGGCCCCGGGTTTATTAGAGAATTTTGAACCAGCCGTTAAAAATTCAAAAAAATGCTTCCTCTTTTCAAAAAAGTTACAAAATAGGTATTTAAATAGTTGTTGGTTATTTCTCTATCTAATCACTATTTCAACAAAGCATCACATGCACAATATTTTATTCAAAATGATTGAAACCGATGAGTGTTTAGAGAGCGCCCTCTTACGTTTTAACGGCTCTTTTTGAATGATAACATGATCTTTACTACGTCATTTGTAATTTTGTGTTCCTTTCTAGTTATAACTATTAGTTTGTAATGATGCAGGTTTTGGTTACTAAAATTCAGTTTCACTAAAACTGTACTCTCCTTACCAGAACTCAACTATCCCTTTAAAGTGTGCAAGATGAATTATTTTCTATTATGCAGGGCTTCATCGGTACCGACAACTTCGTCATAGTGCTGTAGTACGGCAATATGTTCATAGCGTGCAGACTTACTTTTTACATTTAGTTTAATTGCCTCATCTTAATAATCATGTTTAATTGGTAGTTTTTTGTATAATGACAGCTATTTGATATGTCTGTTCCATTTTTTGTATTCCGGCGCATTATACGTTACACACCTGGCAGAAAGTTAAATTAATAGTGGCCTATTTCGTGACCTAAACACACTATTGTGTCGACTGTGTTGCATTAGGGAATAACGCCGTTGTATCCCCGAGCATTTCTAGAAATCGGTAAGACCTTAATGTCATGTAATATTTCATGTTCTCATGTAGTTTTAAATTCTTCCTAATTTTTATATTACTTGAATTTAGTCACAAAGTAACATGTGTTTGTACATTGTAGTATCTTATATAAGATACATCAGTTATAGGGTTTCATATTCTATTCATCAGAACTTCAAGTTCGTCTCGTGGATGGTTGTAACCAATGGGAAGGGCGCGTTGAAGTCCTTTGCAACGGAGCCTGGGGAACTGTGTGCGACACGTACTGGGACGACAATAATGCAGGCGTGGTCTGCAGAGGTCTTGGTCTGGGTGAATCGGGACTAGCTGTGAAAGGCGCTCAGTTTGGACAGGGCACTGGTGACATCATCTTGAATAAGATCCAGTGTTCAGGAGACGAGTCCAACATCGCAGCCTGTTCAAACGCAGAGGAAAGAGTTCACCCGTCATGCGGACATGTCGCAGATGCTGGAGTGATGTGCTCAGGATCAGGTAATTCTTCAAATAAGCAATTAATTGTTTCTTTAACACATATTACATGACATTAAGGTCTTACCGATTTCCAGAAATGCTCGGGGATACAACGGCGTTATTCCCTTATGCAACACAGTCGACACAATAGTGTCACGAAATAGGCCACTATTAATTTAACTTTCAGCCAGTTGAGAAGAGAATATTGGGAAAGAGATGTCAAAGTGCTTTTTTTAATGGAAGATCTTCACCCCTCTAAAAAGATATACAACTAGCTCTTTCAGTCATTAAACTGGAGGCTACATTATGTGTTCAATTTCGATGCACGAACTGTACAATGAAGCAACATTGGTTTATCGAGTAATATTTGATTTAGATATTTCGGGATAGGCGTTTATGTTGTCTTATCCATGTACAGCGGAAGTAAGTTACGTTTTTATCCCGCTAAACACAGACCTTGCTCTGCGCCTCGTGGGCGGAGCTAATAACCTTGAGGGTCGTCTAGAGGTAAACTGCAGCGGGTCCTGGGGAACTGTCTGTGACGACTCCTGGGACGATACTGACGCAGGTGTTGTCTGCAGAAGCCTTGGTCTCGGGGAGATGGGTGAGGCTCTCGCGGCGGCACATTTCGGAGAGGGTTCTGGAGACATCATCCTGGATAAAATCCAGTGTTCAGGAGACGAGGTCAACATCGCAGCCTGTGCCAACGCAGAACAAAGAGTACACACATATTGCAACCACAACGAAGATGCAGGAGTTCGTTGTCCGGGCACTTGTAATTATAATCATCACATTTGTAGTAAATTGATATGCACCTGGCAGGAATGTTTTCCATGAAATTCCTGATGCGCCTGCCAGGTGTGTAACGTATAATGCGCCGGAATACAAAGTATAGATTGTTGGCCGCGGAATATACATTAGCATAGAGTTAATGAATGCATTTATAAACTTTGATATTGATTAGCCGCATTTCTAATTTACCCATTTTAATACTTAATCAAGATGTTAGATGCTAACTTAATAGAACCTGGTTTTAGTATATTTCGGGACCACTCGAGCATGATACTTCTTGTCTCCTAATCGCATATCTTAAGCAACTTATATGTGTAATCCTCCGTAATGTAATGACCGGAAACACTTTTCAGGAGGGGGGGGGGGGGGGGGGGGGGGGTTGAAGGGCTTTCGAAACAAAAATGCAGAACAAGGGGTACGATCTTCCCATATATTTTTATTTGTAGGAATATTGGTACCGACGATACTTCAAATTAATAATTGTTAACCATTATAGAACTCTAAAAATGTCATTGTTTAACTTCTTTTTTTTTCTCTTAAAAACTCATAATTATATCCTACAGAGCCCACAGTCACAGTTTAGGCTGGAGCTACGTGCGTGGACTATGTCAATGAGCAGATCATGTGCAATTACAACAGGATAGCTGAGCGCTTCATTCGATGACTGGCCTCTCAAATCGATACCACAGTACGAAGGAGGATTATTTTCTCTTCAATTTGATGTACATATATTGTTTTGTTTGCGTTCTAATCAAGTCTTGTCTAATACACTGCGTCTAGTTAATACATTTCGCACTAAAGGTGTTTTGACTCATGTTGTTACCAAGCTTAATGTATTTGTATCAAGTAACATAATATTAAGCAAAATGTTATGTTAAAAAAAATGTAAAGGTTACATGGGAATAGTAGGACTAGATGACTACTGTTTGAGAGATTCTAGTGAACTTCAGACATTCAATTCTCGTTTGATTCTTAGCCTCATATACGATTACATTCGTCTAGCAATCGCAAACCCTTCAATAATTGCGCTTCTTGTTTGTCACAAAGAACATAACATTCATTCAATTTGTCAAACTTTAGTAACCAAAACCTGCACCATAACATTGCAAACTAATAGATGTAACTCCACCATGCTCGAAAGGTATGCAAAATGAAAAAAAAGCCTATTTTAAAAAAGAGCTGGTCCACAAACACAAAAGGGCGCTATCTAAAATCGCATTATTAATTAATGCTACTTTATAATTCAATAATACTACCACACTTATCATATTGCAACATTGTGTGGGGAAACTCTTATTTATCTCATTTAAATAAAATAAAATTGTTACAAATGAAGGCTATTGGAATCATAACAAATTCAGAGTATAATTGTTCTAGTAATCCCTTATTTATTAATATGAAAGTTCTTCCAATACAGCAACTTATAACGCTTAATACCCTCATATTTATGTATAATTTCCATACTGGTCATCTCCAGCTCATATTTAAAACTTTGTTTGTAATTAATTCATCTGTTCATCCTCACAACACAAGACAAACAATGTTATTACATAAGCCTCCTGTGCGTACAACTCATGCTCTTAATTCATTTCAAAATGTGGGAATAACCAAATGGAATAATCTCAGCTCCAATATAAGATCCAGTACAACTTTGACAAGATTTAAGAAATTATGTAAAAGTGAATTGTTTACAATTTTATCATCTAATTGAGTAGACTGAATTCATATGTTATTCTGTATTTTTTCCTCTCTTCTACTTTCTTTCCTTTTCTTCAAAATCTGCTGCGACATGGTATGAGTGTATGTATGCATGGTAGTTGGGGGGGGGGGGGGGGGGGAGGGGGGCGGGTAGGGTGGGCTCACGAATGTAGTTTTATGTATGAATATTTATTTCCATCAATGTGTATGTAATATATTGTTATGTATTGATATGTGAAAGGGCCCTATTACAAGCTTTGCTTCCTAGGTGTCCCTAACCATTCATTATATTTTACATTGTACAACATCATTCATGTATAAACTTTGTATTTGATTTTTAATGATTTGGTTGAATAAATTGAACTTGAACTTGATTAGTTTTTACCGTTTATATAGAAAAAAAATCCCTCTGATGTTATTTTAGAACAATGATTAAATATAGAGATCATCAACAATTATAAAGAAACCTCTTTTGAATTTTTTTTTGAAAAAGTGTAAGCATTTCATTCTAGAATAAATGTCGAATCACACATTTAATCTGATTGTATATATTTCTTCAAATCGTAACTGTTTCTGAACCGATTTTTATAAAATAAAGTTTATTCTGTCATTCAAATTGTATGCTCCCTCAAATGTAATACTCAGTTTTCAGTACTTCACAAACAAAATATTTCCAACGTTTATACGTTTGGTGATGGCTGCAAAAGCGATACTGTACCTTTCACAAACTAACGACGTAATTCATTTTTATTTTCTTCTTATAGTTGTGTTGAGATCCCGCTGTTTTCGATGGCTTTTGCTGAATTGCTTTGCATTTTAAACAACTATTATGTTCTAAATAAATTAAATGCGTTATAATAATTCTTTTTCTACATTTACGCAATAAGCCTGTAATAATTCCTCATACAAAGCATAATATTGCAAGTGCAATTCCATTTAACGCTTGTAATTTATAAATTCGGTCTTGTTTAATTGTATTATTATCTCTATTGTATTTGAGGTGTGTTTATTATTACAGTAAATCACATTATGATTATGTAGTTCTTGTTTATTTACTGCATGTAACATCACATTTTGTATCGATAGATTTTGTTTTATTAGTTTCATTTTGCAAATCAACCAACATTCGATTGAGTTAGGAAGAAATATTAAACAAATAAAAAAATCTTAAAGTAATAATGTATTTATTCTAGTGTTCGATGAATGATTGCGATTTTTGCAAATATTGCTTATCAAGACATTTTAAATAGTGGTACCTAAACATTTAGGTAAGATATAAGATTGTCTTTTAATTCCGAAGAAAAACGTTAAAAAAACTTAAAGTAATAGTTGTTTTCATTGTAGTGTTTTGATGTTGTTTTGCCTATATTGAGAGTCGTTCAGTGTTGAAAATAGCGCTTGGTTAAAAAAAACAAGATTGTATTTTTATTCTGAAAATATGTGTGTAAGTATTTAGGTAGGATATTAGGTTGTTGTTAACTATATTTGTGTATGTAACATAAAGTGACAGTTGTTTTCATGGTAGCGTTTTGATGTTGTTTTGCTATATTGAGGGTCATACTTGTTAATTAAGACTTGTAAATGAAGGAATGATGTTGTCTTTCAACTCTGAAATAAAATAATAATAGTTGTATTATTGTTTTTCGATATTTGTGTGCATATATATTGAGGGTATGCTTGCTGATTATAAGACTTAACAAAATAGTGATTGCTTGATATGCATGTAAGAAATAAGTTATACTTTAAATTGAAAAAAAAAAGTGTGTTTGATGTTAATGTCATATTAGTTTATGTTTAGCAAATGTCCCAGTCATACATTTTTCTTACCCTTAAGAGTCAGTGTTGGTATTTTTGGGGGAATGCAATAAAACGGGGTTATTCATATCATGGGCGGTTTCGTGCCTAATCTCGATTTGATAAGTGGCAACTCGTGTCAATAGTTGAGGGTATTTTAGTTGATTATAAGACTTAACACAAAAAAAGTGATTGCTTGATTATGTCAGACATTAGTTAATGTTTCAAATTGAAAAAAAAATGGTGATGTTAAATGTCGTATTTAGTTTATGTTCTGCTTATGTTCCATTCATACATTCAGTCAAGCTTCCCTTTTTCCCTAAGAGTCAAGTATTCGTATTGTTATGGAATGCAATGGAACGGGGCTTTTCTTAGGAGGTATCGTGCCTAATCCGTTTTAATACGTGGCAACTCGTGACAATACGTGGTAGCACTGGTTATCTGTGCCTCTCACGGGAAGCCAAAGCTGAAATGTGAAAATTTTAACAATTCTGCCAGGACACGGCTTTTAATAATTATAGTGAAGAGGGTGGTCGAGGTGTGTTTATGGTGCCATCAAATAATCGTCATTTAATCGACATTGAATCAGCTTTTCGTGGCTATAATGGCAAGGCTTCACGGGTATGTTTGACTGAGACGTTTCCTTGGAACCTTCATCCTATACCGCTACTTACACTGTCCGCATATGTGTAATCTGTTCAATATTTGCTTCACGATTGTTTGCATGCATTTTGCTAGCTTTTTAATCATGAGTGTCGTTTATTTCTAGAAAAATCTCGAAATCTCGAAAATCTTATGTTAAAGCTGCACATTGAGGTTGATATCTGTTATATGCTAAAGTATTGTAAGGTTGACTATCATAATGGATTTGATGTAAATATTATTTTACATTTCTCATCTCGCGCAACGGTGAAGTTTTGTTTGTTGTTTTTTAGCACTTGAACGATTTGTTAATGATCACATTATAGCGTTTTTACTCATTAATTTGTTGTCGAATTTTACTATTTTGTTGTCGTTTAGAAAGCAAATCAATGATTCATCCACGATAATAACAACTGCCCATAACAATCTGACGATATTACCATTTTTTTATTAACATATCAGTGTGACCAGTTTAAGAATAAATTGCCATTATGTATAGATTTATTGAAACGTGGTAAATCCATGATAAATCATGGTAAACGATAATAGACCCGGCCGGCCAAAAATCAGCATTTTTGTAGTTACTATATTTGGAACTATGTTTCTTGAAATGTCATTCCATTACTCTTAACTTTTTTATTTATTTATTTATTTATTTTATTATTTATTATTATTATAATTTTTTTTTTTTTTTTTGCGGGGGGGGGGGGGGGGGCGATAACAGCAACAAGTAATACATAGAAGCAAGTTTAAATAGATAAATTTTGTTAATAAAATAATATTCTCTTAACTTGTCTCGTTGTAAAAGGAATATCATCTAGGTGGTAATTCTGTAATTTTAAACTAATATTTGGTCCATCTTATATATTGACTGAATTGAAAACATTGTCATCGGATGACACAATCCTTAAACGCAAGTTTAATTATTTATTGCAACCCCCGTCTCATAGGCCGGGTATGGGAAGGGGGGGGGGGGGGGGGGGGGGGGGGGGGAGGGCTACACATACGTCATGTAGAGTGTATGGAAAACATACAAATTGTATTGTTTTTTGCAAATTAATGCTAGTTTATGCAAATAAGGTCATACCATTCATATTACTTTTAAATGAATTATTCTTTATAATCAAAGAATGTGTTTTGCTACATAATTCTTTGGAAGAGGTAATTCCTTATGTTTTACATTGTATTGAAAGTTTCTTATGTATTTCCTTTTTTTTCACCTAATGTATTTTATGTTTGTGTTGTTTTATTCTAGTAGTAGAATCAAATGTAAATAAGACAAAATAGCCAATGGTTTATCGCTATTTAAACGAACTAATAGTGCTATATGTTTTAAATACACATTCGGGCTGAAATGCATAGGCTAAAGGTCACGTGACTTTGTAATGGTAGGTCAGATTTTTTATTTTTGTTTAAAGACGCTCAAACAAAAAGTCATCAAGTAGCGGGGTCGTCATCTTTACGCATTCCAAGCAATTTGAAAAAATCCCCACCCCCCCACCCCCCCCCCCCCCCCCCCCCCCCCCCCCCTGGCCTTATAAGGGTTTACTATTGCCGAGTAATGAGCGAAAATTCAAATTGATTATCACTAATATATTGCACTTATTTGTGCACGGTTACGACTATCCAGTGGAAGGTATAATATCTGAATACTTATATAGTTAATACAAACACAACGACGTATGACAGAACCACTAGACTTCCAAGTACGCTTTGAGGTTGGGGAAATGTTACTAAATCCATTTAACATGTAAAATAATAATGATAATTATTAATGTAATCACTGTCTCAAACGCATATTAAATATACCTGTTCAAATGTTGTGTTTGTTGTTGTTTCTCTGTTCCATTGCAATAAATGAGTGGCGTAACGAAGATAGAGGTGGGCGGAGGCGGGCTTAAAATCCGAATCCCCTCAACTCCCCTCTTCTCCCCCCTCCCTCGACCCCAGATCTCTCTAAACCTTTTTTCTACCAACTCCCCTCCTCTACCTCTCCTCTTCCTGAACAACATCCTACCCTCTCGTATTTCCCCTTTCTACCTAACCCTAACCCTAAACCGTCCCCTTCAACTCCCTCTTCCACCCACTCCATCCACCTATCCAACCCTCCATCCACACCCCATCCCTACTTTTCTATCCAAACTCCCTTCTTTCTTCCACCTAAACTCCCCACCTCTCCAACTTACTCCCATTCCACCCCGCCTCGCCCCTTCGCACCCACACCTCTCAACCATCCCTGCTCACCCACACCCCACCTCTTCACCATCCCTCCACTAAATCCACCCTTCCCCCCTCACTGCCAACCCTAATCCCAATCCCATTTTCCAAACCTTACTCTTGCCCTAATCCTAACCACTCAGTTCTTCTCTTCCTCCCTCTCTTTCCACCTCTCTCACCTTCTCCCCTAAATGCCAACCGCCTCCTATCCCATATTCCAAACATAACACTTACCCCTAATCCTATGGCCCCCAACTCCCCTAATTCATCCCACTCCATGCACCTCTCTCACTTTCCATCCCAAACCCATCCTCATTACTCTTACCCTCTCCACATCCCCTCCATTTTCCCTACTCACCCTACCTAACCCTTTTCCTCCCACGCTACCACTAGCTCTCCCTTCCGCCACCTTACTGCCCTTCCACTCCACTCCCCACCACCTCCTCGCCCCCTTCATTCTTATTGCACACCCTCGCCTCTCCCCCCTTCCTAACCTATGGCTCATTCCCTCCCCATTTGTCCCCCTCCCTCACCTATTCCCCCACCACACCTCATCCCCTTCCTCCGCCCCCCCCCCCCCCCCATCCCGACCTCACCTCATACTTCCTCCTTCACCGACTCTCCACCCCTCATCTCGCCCTTTATCCACCACTCCCCATCCCCACCCCACCTCACACATCCTCCTTCACCGACCTCCCACCCCTCCTCTCACCCTTTATCCCCCACTCCCCATCCCCACCCATCCTCATACTTCCTCCTTCACCGACCTCCCACTCCTCCTCTCACCCTTTATCCCCCACTCCCCATCCCCACCCCACCTCATATTTCCTCATTCACCGACCTCCCACCCCTCCTCTCACCCTTTATCCCCCACTCCCCATCCCCACCCCACCTCATACTTCCTCCTTCACCGACCTCCCACTCCTCCTCTCACCCTTTATCCACCACTCCCCATCCCCACCCCACCTCTTACTTCCTCCTTCACCGACCTCCCACTCCTCCTCTCACCCTTTATCCACCACTCCCCATCCCCACCCCACCTCATACTTCCTCCTTTACCGACCTCTCACCCTTTATCCACCACTCCCCATCCCCACCCCACCTCATACTTCCTCCTTCACCGACCTCCCACTCCTCCTCTCACCCTTTATCCGCCACTCCCCATCCCCACCCCACCCCATACTTCCTCCTTCACCGACTCTCCACCCCTCCTCTCACCCTTTATCCACCACTCCCCATCTTCACCCCACCTCATACTTCCTCCTTCACCGACCTCCCACTCCTCCTCTCACCCTTTATCCCCCACTCCCCATCCCCACCCCACCTCATACTTCCTCCTTCACCGACCTCCCACCCCTCCTCTCACCCTTTATCCCCCACTCCCCATCCCCACCCCACCTCATACTTCCTCCTTCACCGACCTCCCACCCCTCCTCTCACCCTTTATCCACCACTCCCCATCCCCACCCCACCTCATACTTCCTCCTTCACCGACCTCCCACTCCTCCTCTCACCCTTTATCCCCCACTCCCCATCCCCACTCCACCTCATACTTCCTCCTTCACCGACCTCCCACCCCTCCTCTCACCCTTTATCCGCCACTCCCCATCCCCACCCCACCTCATATTCCCTCCTTCACCGACTCTCCACCCCTCCTCTCACCCTTTATCCCTTTATCTCTGTCTTACCACAAGTCTTGGACACGGAAATCCATTTCAAATTGTATTGCCATCTCTCACTCTATCTCTCTTTTATCATGAATGTATTCTTGAGCGGATATGGAAATTCTTTAATTTCATCTTTGTCAAAACAGAGTCGTATACAGACATACAGAATCCTGTTCTGTGTTTAAACTGGCCACACCCCCTCCCCGGACCTCGAGTTTGTCGATCTAGGAAACCAACTCAATCGAAAGTTTGCGCATGCGCATTAGTACATCACCATGGTGATGCGTGTGATATAATTTGTTTGCTGCAGAGTTTGGGGAATCATCTTATCGGCTCTGTTACACTCGCTCGTAAACAAGACTTCGATGATGCTTCTCGAAACGGCTTATTAACAGAACACTGCAATTTGGAAGGAAAGTGTTGCATGCACCAAACGTTTTCGCAGAATATTAGAGGATTTGCTGACAAAAAATGGTAATAATTATGTTCACTTTTCCTCAATTTATATATGAGCACGAGCGTGTGAGATTAGTATGTTTTGTCGTATAAGCAAAGTAAGATTTACATGAATCTGGAGTTGCAAGATTGGTAGAGCGCCCGCTTTCCACTTTCAAATTTGGCATATTTCCTACAAAACAGTACAAATCAATAATAATCATTTACAGAATTAGAGGTACACGTATTGGAGATGGGATGGATCCACTACAAACCAGTGCTTTTACAATTGTGGACCAATAATGATGAATCAATTAACACATTCTAGACTACAACAATGGACTAAATATTTGAAAAAGGGGATACCAACAGAATAAAATAGGACAAGATGGAACTTTACCTGACCAAAATTGAAGAACATGGACACAATACAAAGATAAGACACTGCCAAAACAGAAAGTGAGAGATTGGGGTACAAACAATAATACAACAGACAGGGTGAGCTGCATGTGGGGTTCAGAAGAAGATGATGAAAAAGAGTTGCGCAATAGAAAGGACATATGCATGCATGAGAGGGCACAATATAACATATCAAATTACATTTTGAGTTTTAAAAAAGAAAGCATAACTAGGAATAAAATATAATTCAATGATATCCATAAGATTGTCATAAAAACTATATTTTTGTTTCTGAAAAGTATTAATCAATGGAGCATTTATTTCTACTTCATTACTTAAAGAATTCAATAATTTGGGGCATTCATATATAAATGTATTTTGAGCCAGAAGGGTTTGCAAGAGAGAAAATTCTTCACAATGTCTAGTTTGGTAATTGACTGAGCAATTTAAAACGAAAACAATTCTTGAAAAACAGACGGCAACATATTATTATTTTAATTATACATAAATTAACTAAGTTGAAAAAAGGGTATTTTATCTTTAGTATCTTGTTTAAACAAAAATAAAGAGTCTGCATGGGAACGAAAGGGGGAATTACAAATAAAACGAAATAATCTTCTTTTGTAGGAACAACGCTTTATCTAATAATGTTTAATTTGTTTTACCACAAACTAAGAGACCGTAAATTACAAGGAAGACAAGTCATGTCTTTACTTTCTTTATACTACCAATATTTCGAGAAATGATTTTACAAATAGTATCAATATGATATGTTCAGGAAAGGTTAGTTTCAACCGTAATACACATATGTAATATATAGATGAAACACACTCCAATGGGGTTTCTTTCCAAAACTATGTAAGCTGGCAACGAATCTATACATTTACTGAACAACATAATAATCGTTTTCTGGAGATTCAATGATAGTTTGTTCGCTCTGATCCACGACAAAATATTACTCATTCCAATATTGATTATTTCAACTTATCTTTAAAGGGTACCATCACCCAAAAAAAATATTCTCATACACGAAAGGTAAGATCTTAAGTAGTCCATTCCATCAACAATTTCACAAAATATGTTTCCAGAAGAAGAACAAATATATTATTGGATAACACATCACCATTCTAAAGCAAATTGCGTTCATGGGTCTGAATTACGAAGACTAATTTGTCCAGAGCGAGCGAATCGTCCGGGACTCTATTGTCTCCAACCTTACGCGTGGATAGCATTGGCGTACTCGAAAATATTTGGCCCGTACGGAACCAGGAGATAATAGTGGTTCCGTAAGTGGTGGTAATTTATTGTTTTGTTTATGAATTACACAACCCTTTGCAAAATGTTGGGTGTCTATTTGATATCACAAAACGATACCAAATAAAACAATTATGTGTTGTTCTTTGCCTGGTGGTCCCCTTTAAGAATCATCTTGAGAAAAAAAAAACATGTCTATCATCAGCAAAGAGTACGAAATACAAAATGTCATATGATCCTCTCAACTCCCTTCTTCTGCCCCGTACCCTCCGTCCTCCGTCTCTCCCACCTTCCATCCCAAACCCATCCCCACATCCCTCGCCCACTCCCCACCCCGATCATTTCTCCCCACTCGCCCTATCTCTCGCTACCACTAGCTATCCCCTTCCCCCGGCCACCTAACTGCCCTAACACCCCACCCCACCAACTCCTCGCCCCCTTCCTCCCCACTCCACACCCTCTCCTCCCCCTTCCTAAACTATGCCCCATCCCCTCCCAGGCCTATTGCACTCCTCCTTGACCCATTCCGCACCACACCTCTCCCCCTTTCTCCGCCACAACCCATCCCTACCCCACCTCACTCTCTATCCCACACCCACTCTCCACCACTCCACTCGACCCTTTATCACCCACTTCCCACTCCCTCTTTCCCCCTCCCCACTCCCACCTCTCTCCCCGCCTCCATTACCATCTCTCTTTAACGCGGAAATGTTAGGTTTAAGGATTGCGAGGTCCCCATTTTAAATGGTGTGTCCGCCTTTTACAAATCGTCTGAACAGTTTCCAGTAGATAGATGAGGATAACTGTAACACACACAATCGAATTCAGATCGAATAACCCTGTAATTTGGATTCTACGAATGAAAAACAAATCTGAAGACATCATCTATTTACCGCTGGCTTTCTCATACTTGAAAACGTATATTTAGCCATTAAAATCATGACTCCAAGCCACTTGGATGCTGAAATATTGGAAAACACTGATTTCCAAGGCGGCCATTTTGAAAATCTAAGATGGCCGCTTTGTGTTTATGTTTGAATTATTTTACATTGTACCACTGGCTTCCTCGTCCTTGATTATGTATTATGCCATTTCTGAACAGATTTTGAGCAAATAAAGTTTATTCTGTCATTAGAATTGTATGCTCTTTCGAATTTGACACTCAGTTTTTCATTATCTCACAACAAAAATTGTAGCGCCCTCTATACCAAAACGCAAATATCCTTTTAAGGGACTTAGTTAATACATTGTCCAAATTGTCGATCACACATCTGTGCGCGGTTCATTTTGAGGTATATAACTCCACGAAAAAGAGATTTCAAGACCTATTTTGTTCAGGCAAGCTGCTGTTAAATTACATTGTCTTTCATATGATATAATAACCTCGCAACTTTTGAGATTTGGTTGCAAAATGATCGGTGGACACTCCATTTAATTTTAGCAGGCTTAACATCGTACCAATATTTTACTGCACGTTATTTTCGCATGGTTGTGTTTCGTGTTTCGTAATATTTACAATCGATCTTCAAGTTAACGCCCATATCAATTTTGTTGGCACAATTGTTAAGATTTGATTGACATAACGCTGTTCTTCACTAAACAAATGCAACTTTGGGAACAAGTTTATTGTTTATTACCGGTTATTCATAACCGGTTTGTGATCACTATGGTAATGGCATTGAGTGGCAATCGGAAGCTTGGGATAATACTTCGTGTTCATTTGTTTGGGCGATTATTTATTGGCAATGTGAAAATGCATGAATAGGCAGTGTCACCATGGTTACAAATAACGTGCATGAATCCATTTAAACTTGAACTGCACTTTCTTTCTATTTCTCTCTTATTATCATGTATTATTGTATTGTTATTCTTTAAATTTAATTTTGTCAAACCACTGCCGTATATAGAAACTGTGTTTGAACTGGCCACACCCCTTCCAAACTATAAATGTGTCGATCCAGGAAACCTACCCCAAAGTTCGCGCATACGCTATAAGACATAACCATGTTGATGAGTAGGATAGCATTTTTCTGCAGAGTTTTGGAACTGATCTTGTCGGCTCTGTTTCACTTGTTTGTAAAACAAACAAAAACAGTTCGATGCGGTTTCTCTAAACGACTTGTTTAGAAAAAAAGCACTTGAAATTGTTGCGTAAAACCAGGATTACGTCGAATATCAGATGATTTGCTGATTAATGGTAATAATGTTCACTTTTCGTTCTTATATATCTAAGCATTAGTGTGATTAATAGCTTGTTATGTTGTATAGCATAGCATAGTAGGATTTAGATCAAATTAACCTTAAGTCTACATATGAGATGATCTTGCTATAATATAAGAAAATAGTTGCATCTGCCTGTTCTCAAACTAGATGATGTGCATACATAATGTATAGTTTTAGTTTATTTGTGTGTGTGTGTGTCTGTGCGTTTGCGTAATAAAGTATCAGTATGTCTATGTCTTCTTGATGGGCATCAGCATTTACTATTACTATTCAACATTGTAATTTACAAAAGATTGGTTCTCTTTCTGCAACGGGGCCATCGAGTGTCAAATTTGCATTCCTCAACATGGACCATCAATTGCATTGTAAACGACTGTATTAATATTTGTGGGATTTTAAACGAAAACAAATTTAAATCAATAAACTAAGTTTGCGCAATTTTGGCCCCCGCTTCACTCCCCAAGCCCACCTCACGACCACAAATCTTATCCCCATCCCTTCCCTTTTGTCTCCCACCCCACCTCTTCACCTTCTCCCTAACCTTCTGTTTACCCCCACTTTTTCCTCTCCCTCTCTCCGCACACACTCCTTCCCTATCCCCTATTTGTCCCGCTTCCTCGATCCCCCATTCCCCACCAGTCCTCCTCTCCCTATTTCTCACCCCTCTCCATCCCCATGTCTCCACTTTCCTCTCCCACCTCTCCTTCTTTCATCCCGACTGATTAGCCACCAACTCCTCACGCCCTGTCCCTTCTGCATCTAATCCTCATCTCATCCTCCCCCTTCCTCATAACTTCTTATTCCCCCAGGCTCCCCATTTCTCCTCTTCCTCCCAAATTTCTCGATCCCCTCCTCTCCCCCATCCTCAACGAATTCCCACATTAAGTACTCTCCCACCGCTTTACCTTATTCTCACACCCGCAACTCCTTTCCCTTTTCATCACCTTCTGTTTATCCTCACATCTCCCCATCATCCCCACTCCCCATCTCTCCCCGTTCCCCTCACCTCCTTCCCTTCCCAGTCCTCCCAAGGCACCCGTCTTCATCTCCCAACACGCTTCTTCCCTATCTCACTACATCATCCCCCTCTTCTCACACTCTCCATCCCCACGCGTTCATCTTCTTCTCCCACCTCTCTGTCCTTCCTCCCGACTCATTAGCCAATAACACCCCACACTCTCTAGGGGAGATAGTGTGGGGGTGTTATTGGCTAATGAGTCGGGAGGAAGGACAGAGAGGTGGGAGAAGAAGATGAAGACGTGGGGATGGAGAGAGTGTGTGAAGAAGGGTATTCACCTAATATTCTCCTTCTTCTACCACCTTCCTTGTAACGTCTACTTCCTCCTCTCACCCCCTTCCTCTCCATCACACAACCCCTCATTCCCAAACTCCCTACCCATCCACACATTTCCAAATCCACCTCTTTCCCTTTAACCCCTACTTGAAATGTCCACCTCTCCCCGTTCCTACCCACATTTCACTCCTTCCTCATTCCCGTTTCCTCCCCGCTCTTCACCCGGACCTCTCCCCCCATCCACTCACTCCACATACCCTCCACTTTCCCCCTAACCCTCTCATACACCCCCAAACCTCCCCCACCTCCCCCTTCCTTTCCACCTCCCCTCACCCCCTGCATTACCCTAACCCATCTCTACCTCATCTCCTTTTTTCTCCCCCTCTGTCCATCCCTACATCTCTCACTTCATCCCGACTCACTGGTAACCCCCCCCCCCCCCCACCCCTGTCTGCTTCCTCTCCAAATCCCCACCTCATTCTGCCCCTTCCTCCCCATTCCACCTTCACTCCTATCCTTCCCTGTCCCCCTCTCTCCAAAATCCCCCTTCTTTCTTATTTTACCACCTTCTTCACCCTTACCAAACTAAGCCCCCGTATGCTTACTTAACTCTCTCTTTCCCTGACTTCCCACTTCCCACCGGCCACACCTCTCTATCCTCCCCACTCTCCATCTCTACCTTGCCCCTGTCTCCTCTATTCCATACCCCTTCCTCGCCCTATTTTACCCGACTCCCTTACCTCACCCTCCCTCACCCACTACCCCACTTCCTCACACTCTTCCTATCCCCACGCATTTTCTTCCTCTCACACCTCTCCGCCCTTCATCCCGATTCGATCCCCACCCGCTCACTTCCCGACCATCTTCCTCCTTAGTCCCCGTTCCCCTTCCACTCCAACTCCACTTTTCATACACCCCCCTCTCCCCCTCCTCATTCATTATCATAAATCATTTCTAAATGATCTACCCTTATAATATGCGAATATGAATAGTATATAACCCATTAATAATCATACAATTATGTCAAATATCAAATAGTGTATTCAGGTTTCCAGAACATAAATTACAGTCGAGAAGACTTACAAGGGTCAATTAAACTAATGATGTTGGGGAAACAAAACACATTGACCGATATAGATCCTGCATTGTCTCTAAACGGTTCAGAAGATACTCGTTCCTATAGAAATAGATGAAAACACATGTAAACAGCACGAGAAAAAATATACAAGTGTATGCAATCACTAAAGTCATTTGTTTGATATTCGTCGCAACAATTATCATGATTATTATAGTTTAAAAGAAAACAATCAAAAGACAACCGAAACAAAAGGTTCGTGGACATATAAATGGCTTATCAACGTAATGCCCTTGAACTGTCAATAATTTATCTTAAAATTTAATATGAAAGGATTGTGAGTAAAAAGTATTTGTATGACGCACGAGAAGTCAGAACAAAGGCAGCATGACAGATCTAGATCGTCTTTTTTTCTAAAAATATTGAAACGAGTATGAAATGTTTCAAGTTCAGTTTATTTCACATCACATTAAAATACATCAAAATATACATCAGAAATATATACAAAGGAAACAATATAGAAAAAACAGTATTCAAGAGTATATACAAACATCTAAAAACATCTACACACAGCAATACAAGGACATGATAAAATAGTAATAATAATAAACCGTAGAGGATGTGAGGGAAAGGCAAAGGCCATTGGCCTGTCAAGGCCTTTCCCTTTTATAGCTATGACTTATTAAAATGAATATAAAAATTAATTACAAAACATACATAACACATAACAAGCAGGCATTTGCATTATAGATCTATTGTAATGATGTACTATTCAATAATCCTTTAAACTTCCTTTTAAAATTACCAAGAGTTGGACACTGTTTCAATTCATCAGGCAAATCATTCCACACTATCGCACCTTGATAACTAATAATTGATCTAGAAAATGTATATTTACAAAACGGAGTATATATTTTATGTGAATTCCTTGTTTTATACACATTAATATCCCTATTATATTTAAAATATCCATTAAAGAGGGGAGGTAATAACTTTTTAAAATATGAATACATAAAACATGCAGTCTGCAATTTATTTATGTCATATACATTTAATATTTTCAATTTCAAAAATAACTTATGTGTATGTGCTAAATAATGTGATTTAGTAATCGCACGAACAGCCCTTTTCTGTAACCTCCTCCCCGCCCCCTTTCTCTACAACTCCCCTTCTCATCTCCCCTCCTCATTCTTGGCCTACAACCTTCTTTCCCCACTCCCACCGATCTCCTCCCTTCTTCCCCCACCCATGACCCTTCCCGATTCTTCATCCTCTCATCTTCTACTTTGCTCTCACCAAACCTCTTCTCCCCTAACTCCCCACCCATCTTCTCATGTATTATAAATAACGACCCTTTTCTCATTTAAGAAATAACGACCCCCTTCTTTGAGTATGAAAAAGGACCCTTATAAACAATTACCCTTTTTTCAAATTATGATAGCGATCCCAATGAAAAGTGGTCCTTATGAATAGCGGTTCTTATGAATAGCCAGCGGAACCCTCTTTACCCTCGACCAACCCCTTCATTCCCCCACCCCCACCTCACCTCTCACCCTTCCTCCCACACACTCATTCCCTCCACCCCAACCCCCTTCCTCTACCCCTTCTCCTAATTTCCTATCTCATCCTGTCCAACTTACCCATTGATCACCACCCACACCCCTCCCCAATCCCCCTCCTCTGCATCACCCCTCCCAATATCATTCTTTACCCCGTACCCCACTCTCCCATTCTCTCTACCATCCTCACCCTACACCCACCCCTTCTTCCCCATGCCCATTCCCACCTCTCTCTCTCTCTTCTTCTTCACTAACATCCGTCCCCTCTCCCTTCCTCCCCACCTCCTCCTTTCACCAAGTCCTTACCCATGTTACCCTCATCCCATCCCCTCATTCCACACTCCTCACCCCCTGTCCCCCTTCATCCTCCTTTCACCCCATTCATTACCCTCACCTTAACCCCTCCTTCCCCCATCCCTGTTCATCCTGTCCCTCATCCACCCCCCCCCCCCCCCCCCCCCCCAACCAGACTTCCTCTCCCCATACACCCACATACATTCGCGATGTATTAGTAGGCTTAACATGAAATAAATAAATGTGTCTACCAATTAAAAATTTACTTTCATTGTTGTTGTCATTTTTATTTTTTTACAGATCATGAACATTTGGGCATATTTTCCAATCTTCATCCAAGTGGGACATATTGGTAAGCTTTCCTGCTTCATAAGAACACGAGTGTGATACAAATTAAAGGGGAAGTTTCCCCAAGTACTAATGTGGATTGAATGAAAGGCAAACAATTTTAGATGCCCAATAGTGAAAGTTGCAAATATTTATTTTTGATTCAAAACTTTAACGATTTTGTTTGAATTTTTGTTTGCCGCCCTCTCTAGATGGCAATTTGCCAAAAATATGTGATGCCATAGTAGAACAACCTTCCACTGACTTTGTACACATATATTTTAATTTTTCGTGAATTTCACGGGACCAGTTGAAGAAGTTTTACTTTAAATGCACGCATATGTACCTCTTCTCTAACATATCCATACATTTGAAACTCAAACTAGCGACGATCTCCGAGCATCGTCCCTCATTTAGACACGCTGATAAGAGGCAAGCTTAATTGTCGCACTCCAAAAAGGTACACGTGGGAAGGGTGATAGAAAAGGGAGAACGTAATCACTAAGACCCGGGTGCGAAGAGTCCAATGTAAAGTAAAGACTAGTTCCAAAATCCCGACTCTATTATTTAAAATTGCACAATAATATAAAATATCATTCACAACATCTTTTTTTTAATATAGAAACATGGACCGTGATATTTAAGGTGTTTTTCAGCCATCTTAACATCTGTGTGTTTCCTCCTTTCCCATGAAGTTGGTGCAACCACCAACGGCACATCACCTCTGGAATCCTTCTTGAAAGTCGCCCTGCCGCCCGACAAATGTTATGCGTAAATCGAGGGAATCGAGGGAAAATGGGACGTGCTCCAAATACCTGAAGACCAAGACAGATGCTGGCATCATAGAGGACTCCACGCAACCAACCATGCCAATTAGTGGTGGTGGTCCAACCCCTAGAGAAGACGAAGCTACCATCGACGACTCGACTACCGACATGGAACCAACTGACCGGACTACTGCTGACTATAGAGCAGACGTAATGGACGACTCGACTACCGACATAGAACCCATTGACCGCAATACTGCTGACTATAGAGCAGACGTCATGGACGACTCGACTACCGACATGGAACGAACTGACCAAACTTCTGCTGATTATAGAGAAGCTACCATCTATGACTCGACCTTCGACATGGAACCAACTGACCACACTACTGCTGATTATATTGACGCTACCATCGACGACTCGACTACCGACATAGAACCAACTGACCACACTACTGCTGGTTATAGAGCAGACGTCATGAACGAATCGACTACTGACATGGAACCAACTGACCACACTACTACTGATTATAGAGCAGACGTCATAGACGACTCGACTACCGACATGGAACCAACTGACCAAACTTCTGCGGATTATAGAGAAGCTACCATCGACGACTCGACTACCGACATAGAACCAACTGACCACACTACTGCTGGTTATAGAGCAGCTACCACCAACGACTCGACCACCGACATTGCGTTCGACATCTCAACTACAGATGAAGTGGAGATGCCTCCTTCTGCAACTCATTCCAATAATGATCTCTCTCAAGATACACTGCGGACCACTGCTGCCATGACAACAGAACAACGGATATCGTCCTCAATGCCTACAGGTAATTTGAGTATATCGACTGCTGAGACCTAGGTTTCAAACTCTTATACAAATTAAATATTTGATCCGCAATTAATCATTTCGACTTTACATGAGCTGTATTGTATAATTTATTGAAATCGATTTACTGTTGATTACATCAACGGGGTAGTTTAATTTTGGTATAGAGGGCGCGGCAGAAAATAATATTTTTGTGAGATAATGAAAAACTGAGTGTTAAATTTGATAGAGCATACAATTGTAATGGAAAAATGAATTTTATTTGACCAAAATCAGTTCAGAAATGGCTTAAATATCAATAAATATATCCGATCGGAATAAATCTTGGGCCCAGATTTATTCGATGATTTTTTTAAATAAAAAAAATGCTTACACTTTTTCAAAAAAATTCAAAACAGGTTGCTTAAAGGTAACGTTGAGTATTGGTAATTTCCAAAGTGCCCCCCAAAAATTAATTGTAACGGATTTGGTTGATTTCAATTCCATATGAAAGATCATCGAAAAAACAGGGGAAATAATAATAATTCCCATTCAAATGCTCTAATTGTTGTGAAATTTGCTTTCAAAATATTTATAAAAGTGATTGACGTCCGGCCATCACTTTTTAGAGAACGCTAGCGCGAGGCGCAAGCGTTCTAGGTCCTCTTAATACGGGACTGAAAATTAATATTTGTAAGCACGCTAATTGTGCTTAAAACTGTACATATGATACGGTACTTACCACCAATTCACTCTCCATTATGTGATCCAACTATCGGGTGGATTAAAATTATGATTTTTCCCTCCATTCCGCAAAAAATCAGTGATATATGCGCCTCCTCGACTTCTCTCCATGTGTTAGCGCGACTCCGCGCTTGCGATACACATGAATATGCGCGGTAACTATTACCGCGCATTACAGTCCCGTATTAGGAGGACCTAGAACGCTAGCGCTTCTCTCTAGAGTTAATTTGACACTTGAGTTGTAACGGCTCTTTTTGAATGATAACAGGGGTTTTACTTTGTCGTTTGTAATAATATTGTGTATACTTTTCGAGCATGGTGAAGTTATAACTATTAGTTTGTACCGTAATCGTGCAGGTTTTGGTTACTAAAGTTAAGTTTGACCAATACTCAACGTTACCTTTAATGGTTGTTGATGATCTCTTTATTTAATCGTTATTTCAACAAAACATCACATGCATAATTGTGTATGAAAATAGTTGAAACCAATGATTTTAAGAGAGCACCCTCTTGCGCTTAAATGGCTCTTTTTGCATGACAACAGGCTTTTTACTTAGTTGTTTGTTATTTTATATACGTTTCGAACATGATGGAGTTTTACCTATTAGATTGTAATGTCATTGTGCAGGTTTTGGTAACTAAAGCACAGCCTTACCAAAACTGTACTACCCATTTAAAGTTTGCAAGATGACAAAATGTTGTTGTTTTATCCTACATGGCTTCACGGGTACCGACAACTTGTCCTAGTACTGTGTGGTACGGGAACGGTTTCATTTACTCTTTAAATTGTTTTCAGTTGCCTATCTAAATAAATCTGTTTGATAATGTAGTTTCTTGTATAATGACAGCTATTTGATATTTTGTCTGTTCCACTTATCACAATTTCATGTTTTCATGTAGTTCTTTCATAATATACATACATTTTTGCGTGTTGATTCTATTCATCAGAACTTCAAGTTCGTCTTGTAGATGGTTGCAACCAATGGGAAGGGCGTGTCGAGGTCCTTTGGAACGGAGCCTGGGGAACCGTGTGCCACACCAATTGGGACGACACTGATGCAGGCGTGGTGTGCAGAGGTCTTGGTCTGGGTGAATCGGGACTACCTGTGAAAGGCGCTCAGTTTGGACAAGGCACTGGTGACATCATCCTGAATAATATCCAGTGTTCAGGAGACGAGTCAAACATCGCAGCCTGTTTAAACGCAGAGAAAAGAGTTCACTCCTTCTGCAGACATGACGAAGATGCAGGAGTGAAGTGCTCAGATTCAGGTTTAAACAATATTTTATAATTGTATTGAAATCGATGTATTGTACATTATGTATGTAGATTTCATTAAATGTGTTATTTTACATAGCTTCATCGATTCGGTACGATAACTTCGCCCAAGTACTTTTGTAGGACACTGTGTTATTTACAGCTATTCAATTCGTCTGTTCCAGTTATCACGACTTCATGTTCTCAAGTAGTTTTCCGGCGAAGTCCTTAAGTTATCGTTCATTTTAATATTGTTCAATTTAGTCACAAATACGTTTGTTTACATTGTACAGTAGTATCTTGTTAACTGTTCTTTTTATTCTCTTTATCAGAACTTGAAGTTCGTCTAGTAGATGGTTGTAACGAGTGGGAAGGGCGTGTCGAGGTCCTTTGCAACGGAGCCTGGGGAACCGTGTGCCACACAAATTGGGACGACACTGATGCAGGCGTGGTGTGCAGAGGTCTTGGTCTGGGTGAATCGGGACGAGCTGCGAAAGGCGCTCAGTTTGGAGAGGGCACTGGTGACATCATCCTGAATGATATCCAGTGTTCAGGAGACGAGTCCAACATCGCAGACTGTTTAAACGCAGAAGAAAGAGTTCACCCGTTCTGCGGACATGACCACGATGCAGGAGTTGTCTGCTCAGATTCAGGTTAAAACAATATTTTATAATTGTATTGGAATCGATTATTGTAAATTATGCATGTAGATTTCATTAAACATGTTTAAGATGAAATGTGTTATTTTACATGGCTTTATCGATAATGTACCACAACTTCGTTCAAGTGTTATTTTAACTTCTTTCTTCAGTGTCCTGTTTAAAAGAAAAACTAATCAATACGCAGTCCCATGCATACTTACAGCTATTTGATTCGTCTGTTTCATAATATCACCACTTCATGTTCTTAAGTAGATTCCCGGGGAAGCCCTACAATTATCGTTCATTTTCATATTAATCTAATTTAGTAACAAACATGTTGGTTTACATTGTAGTATATTCTATAAGATACAAAATGGTTTTTTTTTAATTCTATTTATCAGAACTTGAAGTTCGTCTAGTAGATGGTTGTAACGAGTGGGAAGGGCGTGACGAGGTCCTTTGCAACGGAGCCTGGGGAACTGTATGCGACACATACTGGGGCAACACTGATGCAGGCGTTGTGTGCAGAGGTCTTGGTCTAGGTGAATCGGGACGAGCTGTGAAAGGCGTTCAGTTTGGACATGGCACTGGTGACATCATCTTGAATCAAATCCAGTGTTCTGGAGACGAGTCCAACATCGCAGCCTGTTCAAAGGCAGAGGAAAGATTTCACCCATACTGCGGACATGACGAAGATGCAGGAGTGATGTGCTCAGGATCGGGTAATTCTGCAAACTAACAATTCATTGTTCCATTAACACTTGATTATCTAACCCTAGGTCTTCCCGATTTCGGAGAATGCTCGGGGCTACACCGGCGCTAGTCCCTTACGCAACACAGTCGAAAGAATGGTTTGTTTAGGTCATTTTTACTCTATGTTTTACCACACTTTTGTTTTACTTGAAAGGGATAGTTGACCTTTGTTATAGAGGGCGCTACACATACATCTTTGGTGAGATAATGAAAAATTGAGTGTCAAATTTGAATGAGCATACAATTTTAATGACAGAACTTACTTTATTTGAACAAAATCGGTTCAGAAATGGCTGAAATATCCATAACATAACCATTTAAAATAACTGTGGGTGTTTTATTAGTCAAATAAAAGAACTTTACCCCTCCATAAATAGATAGACGACTAAGCTATTTCGGTCTTTGAACTGAAAGCTAAGGAATATATTCAACATTGATGCACGAATAATGGTTCAAAGAGTATTATTTGCTTTAGATATTTAGGGATAGGCGTTCATGTTGTTGTATGCATGTTAAGCTAAAATAAGTTAAGTTTTTATCCCACTAAACTCAGACCTTGCTCTGCGCCTCGTGGGCGGAGCCAATGACCATGAAGGCCGTGTAGAGGTCTACTGCAACGGATCCTGGGGAACTGTCTGTGACGGCTCCTGGAACGATACTGACGCAGGGTGAGGCTCTCTTGGCGGCACATTTCGGAGAGGGTTCTGGAGACATCATCCTGGATGATATCCAGTGTTCAGGAGACGAGGTCAACATCGCAGCCTGTGCCAACGCAGAACAAAGAGTACACAAATATTGCAACCACAACGAAGATGCAGGAGTTCGCTGTCCGGGCACTTGTAATTATGATCATCACCTTTGTAGTAAATTAATATGCACCAGTCAGGAATATATTCTTTGAAATTCCCGATGCGCCTGCCAGGCGTGTAAAGTGTAATGCGCCGGAAAGCAATTTATAGATTGTTGGCCGCGGAATATATATGAATGTTTGTTTTAAGAAAATCACAATGCATGTATTTATTAAATTTTATATTGATTATTCGCATTTCATACTTATCCATTTTTAATATTTAATTACGATGTAAAATACCATATCAGTAGACGTCAGTTTAAGTATTTTCCCTGTTTCCTTTTCGCATGTCTTACACAACTTTTATATGTAACCCTCCGTGATGTAATGAGCGGAAACACGGGAGGGGGTGGTAAAGGCAATGAAAATAGGGGGTATTATTTTCCCATATAATATGTCTTGTTTGAATATTGGTACTGACGAGACGAGACGAGACGAGATGAATGTAATTGTATAACTTTTTATTTTTCAAAACTCACAGAACCTGTACGGAGCCAACATTGACAGTGCAGGCTGGAACTACTTGCGTGGACGATGGCAATGGGCTGATCACGTGCAATTACAACAAGAAAGCTGAATGCTTCACCCGAGGACTGGTCATCTCGAATCCACAATAGGAAGAAGAATTATTTTCTCTATAATTTGATGTACAGAAATTTGTTGTGTTCTAAACTAATTCACTGCGTCTACTAAATAAGTCTCACACTAAAGGTGTTTTGACTCATGTAGTTACCGAGCTACATATTATGTTTGTATAAAGTTACATAATATCAGGCAAAATGTTATGATGAAAACAAGAGTTTAAAGGTTACATGGGAATATTAGGACTAGATGGCTACACTTTGTGAGATTCTAGTGAACTTCAGACATCCAATTGTCGTTCAATTCTTAGCCTCAGATACGATTCAATTAGTCTATAGCAATCGCAAGACCCTTCAATAGCTGCGCTTCATGTTTGTTACAAAATGAACATAACATTCATTCAAAATTGCTTAGAGGGATAGTACAGTTTTGGTAAACTACATTTTAGTAACCAAGCCTGCACCATAACGTTGCAAACTAATGTATATAACTCCACCGTGCTCGAAAGGTTTACAACACTACAAACGACTTAGCAAAAGTCCTGTTTTTTATTCAGAAAAAGAGCCGTTGAAACACAAGAGGGCGCTCTTTAAAAACGCATTAATTTCAATTGTTTATATAATCAAATCGTGCATGTGATGTTTTGTTAAAATATTGGTCAAAATGAGAGATCATAAACAACTGTATACAAACATATTTGTACATTTTTGAAAAGGTGTAAGCATTTTTACTTTTTTGTTTTCGTAAATCATCGAATTAATATGTGATCCCACATGTACTCCTATCGTACATGTTTATTTATATTTTAGCTGGTTCTGAACCGAGTTTGATCAAATAAACTTTATTTTGTCATTAAAATGGTATGCCCTTTCAAATTTGATACTCACTTTTTTCATTACTTCAAAAACAAAATATATCTTGAATAGCCCAGCGTCTATACCAAAACTCAACTATTCTTTACTCTACGGAGTCAATCAGATATGCGCAATATCTGCTGTAAGTCTGTAATCTGATGAACTTCTTACAACTTTGTGAAAGGATGATAAAAAACAAAAAGATTCGGAAACCAATGGGATTGATAGTAAGACTACAAAGGAAATGGTTATTAATGTAACAATGTGAACTTTCATAATTATTAACCATTTGGATATATGTATCCTTGTGTTCACAAAATGTAATCCTAAGTTTGGTGATGGCTGCAAAAGTGATATTGTGCCTTAACACAATTATTATGTGATTCATGTTTGTTTTCTTTGTATAGTATTGTTTAGTTCTATTCGATAGCTTTGGTGATATGTTTGTATATACAACTATTGTGTTCTTAATCAACTATATACAGTACATCATAATTACTCTTAATTTAAAATGTACGCAATGAGCCTCTTATAGTTCTACATTGTATACATACTTTTGGAAGTGCAATTCCATTTTTAAGCTTGTAATTTATACAATCGGTCTTGTTTGATTGTACAAGTATCTGTTTAGTATTTTAGGTTGTTTATTATTACAATAACTCACATTATGTTTATATAATTCTTGTATAATTTACAACACATTTTGTTTTAATTTTTTCCAATTTGCAAATCAACCAACATTCAATTCAGTTAGTAAGAAATTGTAAACAAATAAAAACATCTTTAAGTAATAATGTATTTATTCTAGTGTTCGATGAATGTTTGGAAATATTTGTTGGTCATATTTGTTCATCAAGACATTTAAAATAGTGGTGGCTATAATTTAGGTAAGCTATCATAATTATTGTCTTTTAATTCCGAAAAAGTGAATTGCAACTTAAGGTAATAATTGTTTTCATTGTAGTGTTTTGATGTTGTTTTGCTAATATAAGAATATTTCAGTGTTAAAAATAGCGCTTGCTAAACGAAAAAAAAAAATTTGTAGTTTTATTCTGAAAAAAATGTGTGTAAGTTTAAGTAACAATTAATTTCATTTTAATGTTTAGATATAGTGCAACAATTAAGGGGACTTTTGAAAAGGTGATCGCTAACGTTTCAGGTAGGATATTAGGTTGTTGTTAATTCTGATTGTCGTTGTTTATGTAAGATAAAGTGATAGTTGTTTTATGGTAGCGTTGTGATGTTGTTTTGCTATATTGAGGTTTATACTTTTTAAGACTTTTTAAAAATAGTGACTGTTAAATGTTAAGGTAAGGAATGATGCTGAACTCTGAAATAGAAAGTGTGTAAGCTAAACAAATGATAGTTGTATAATTGTTTTTCGATATTTTTGTGCATATACATTGAGGGTATGCTTGCTGATTATAACACTTTAAAAAAAAATGTGTTCAAAAACTGTTAATGTCATATTAGTTATTGTTTAGCTTCTGTCCCATTCGTACATACAGTTGGTCAGTGTTGGTATTTGTGTGGAATAAAATGAAACGGGGTTATTCATATCATGGGCGGCATCGTACCTTATCCGTTTTAATGTCAAATTTAAGTGCTAACTCGTGACAATACATGGTATATATGGACATACGTGCCACTTATCAGTCAGGCCCACTCTCGCTTTTCCACTATTTTGAAAATGTCGATATACCGCTTTTCTCTCCGCGACGTCGCTAGATGGCGCATACATCGTGGCGATCAGCTAGCGATAGTGACATGCGATAATGTCGGTGATCGAACAAAAATAGAATTTTGTACAGCCTATACGGTAATACTACCCATATAGTTACGCGTACGGCATGCATAGAGCCGACTCGCCCTACCTAGCTACCGGGGTAGGGTCGGCATGGCCGCAGCTCTGGACGGGCCGAACGCTCGCTGCGCTAGCTAGCTGCCTCCGCGGGCTCGCTCTATCGATCGATTTAATGTAAACGGCTGTCCTTAAAGACTATGTAAAAGTCAAACTGTCAACAATTTGAAATCTGAAATCAAAGTTACGATTTCCAACGCTATTTTCTTCAAATGTTCTGGATAGTTCATTGAGAGAAAATGCAAATCTGCAAATCAATTATCATTGATGGTACGAATGAAATATTAGGATGACCTATCCAGAACATTGGCGAAAATTAATTACATAACATTACATTGTAATAGTAGTGTGAATTCCCCCATTGACACAACACGCATAGCTAAGTATGACGTCATTTTTCATAATAGAAAGGGGTTCAGGAATAGCGTTTTTTCCGCTATTTTCAAGAATAGTGGAAAAGCGAGAGTGGGCCTGACTGTTCATGGGAAGGTAGAGCTGAAATATTAAAATGTTCGAAATTCTGCCAGGACGTGCTTTTAACACGGTGAAGAGGGTGGTCGAGGACTAGATAGCCAAATCCAACTCGGTATGGGTTGTCCTTTAATGTAATTGAAGAAGGTGGTTGAGAGGAGGGGTCTGACGTGAATTTACAAGGGTGTTTACGGGGTCTTCATGTTGCCCTACACTAATTGTCATTCAGTCGACATTTAACCAGATTTTCGTGGCTACATGACAAGTCGTTACGGGTATATGTGACTGAGGCATTACTTTGGACCCTTCATCCTACCGTTTTCCCTCTTCACACTCATGCATGCGTTATTATCTGTTAATTTTTTTCTTCACGACTAAAGCATGCATTTTTGCATTTGTTTTGTTTTTGTTAATGATGAGTGTTGTTTGTTTCTGGAAAAAAACAATGGACAAATCCTTTAGGTTGAAGCGGCACATTGACGTTTTTTTTAAAATATGATAACTGATTTTGTAAAACCATTGAAAGGTTTAACATTTAATGTACAACGGGATTTTATATAATTATTCTGGTTTAATATTTATCCCGCGCAACGGTGACGTTGGATTGTTGTTTCCTGCACTTGAACGATTCGTTCATGATTATAATTATTATAGTGTTTTTTTCATATATGGGCAATTCCACGAAAAATGTTACCCAAGGATGGAAAAATGAAACTCATGGGACAGCCTTGTTAACTACTGGATAGTAATGAGGAAGGACCATATGTTGATGACTAAAGGAAAAAAGTTTGAAATTCAATGCAGAATTTTTTTTTTTTGGCCATTGAAGTTGGGACAAAATTTTTATGTATTACCCCCCAAAAATGATAAAATTTGCATCCGTTGTTTGTGAAATAAAATTTAAAAATATGGATCATTTCAGAACAATAATTCTACTTCTAATGTCTTGTTTATGCTTTGTTTTAACATCATAGAAAAGGAAATTGTGTACAAATCTTTACTTTTTGAAAACTGTTATTGGATAAAATCTTGATTCTTACAACATTCATGTGTAATGTCCGTGACGTTTTAGATATAAAAGTGTTTGTAGAAGCAGAAGTCCTAATTCAATTTAATTCAAAATTCATTTGCAAAGCTAGAATGTTATATCATAAAGTATATCAAGAGCATTTACTAAAATATTTGACGGTTTGTCCAGAATGGCGTCACGGACATTACGTCACGGCTGCGTCACGGACATTACATACACAGTGAAAAGTATAAAAAAGCAGAGCAAAAAAATATCAAGCATTATTTTCTTATGTAAATGTCTTATTTTAGCCAAGAAATAAGATAATCCCAAGTAACAGGGGGGCACTACTACCTTCCTGGTTTAAGTTTTAATAAATTGCATCGTTAATCAGATAGTGAACTTTGAGTCAGTACTCTGAACTATTTATAAAACGAAATTCATTGCTTAATTTGAATATGCATGTCTCAATAATCAATAAAGACTTGACTATAACTTACTGGGAGGAGAAAGAGATGGTTAAATCTCATAAGTATGATCAAATTGCAAAAATTATACTTTTAGTCCATGATTTACCATGTGTTATGCCCATGATGTACACAACTTTTTAATATTTTACAATTTGTTGGCACAAAACAGCATTGTACCTGATTAAAAATGTATAATATTGTTGTAAATAGTTGAACATCTGGTTTACTGCACATTCTGTTGAAAAAATTCAAATTTTACAATAATTTTGGAAAAACTTATTAATATTTTTAAAATAATTTTTTGCTAATTGAAAAAAAATTGAAATTTTATTTTTGTTCTCAAAACTGTTTGATTACATATCAAATGTAAAATTTAAAAAGTTTCATGCACAATGGAGCATTTTTTGCGGGTTATTTCTGAGTTTAGAAAAAGTGGACAAAAGTGTAATGTCCGTGACGCTGAAAATGTAATGTCCGTGACGCAATTTTTTGTTGTCTAGATCACATATGCCTGGCCCGTTTCCCCCAAAACAACTTGGATTCAATTCACCATTGCCTGTTCTATAATTAAATACCTAAATCACCTTTGTGAGGTCTCAGAACTCACAGACTTTTGCAAAGATGTATATGGATGCAAAAAGTCATGTCCAAAAGATGTAATGTCCGTGACGGCGCACATTTTGCAGAATTACTCAGTAAAGAATTGGATAAATGTTCTGAAACTTTGTTTGCATACTAAACCAGGATATTGCTTTGTAATCAAAATAAAAGTTAGACATTAGTTAGAGGTATGAATTAGTATTGGCATTGGAAAGTCATGAAAATTCTCTGATTTGTAATGTCCGTGACGCTGGAGTTGCCCATATACCTTTATTCATTACTCTTGCCGTTTAAGAAGAAAATCACTGATTCAAAAATCACGATACGATAATAACCCAGCTTGCCAAAAATCAGCATTATTTTAGTTACCCTTTATTTAAATATGTTTCGTGAAATGTCGGTCACTACGTTAGGTACTCAACCCGTTCCCTTCGAGATTCTGAAATCCCCATATACTTTGTACATAGCCCATTCGGTTCCCGTAGACAAGGGGTTAACCCCTTAACATCAGTCACTCCATAACTCGTAATTGCTTTCTTTGCGAAATGTAATTCTGTCATTTAACACTAATTTTTGTCCATCCTATCTTTGGAATGATAGTAATGACTGAATTGAAAAAATGACCTCATACAAATTAGCCCTGTTAGTTTGATGTAAACTTATACTTCGATGATCAACATGATTATTGCACAGTCCTTAAAAAAAAATATATATGCCTTACTAGGGAATATAGCTAATAAAAGATCGAAATGATACGGTGAGGAACTAAATTTCTTTTCAAAATTAATGATGTGCAAAATAAATGTTTAATTTTAAAAGGCCTGGATCAATATTCGTTTAAGCACGCTATATCTTATTGACTGTCTATGTCCACTGAGTAATGTGCGAACATGTTAAATAGATGTGATATGGCCAAGTCAACAGCGAAAATTAAAAGTTATATTCACGAACTTATTGCACTGACTTTGCACATGGTTATGACTATCCAGTGGATAGTTACAAATCCGAGCACTTCGGTAGTAAATAGCTTTTTAAAACATGTCACATGCTTCTATAAGTAATACAACGATGTATACGAGAACCGGTAGACTTCCAAATAAGTTTTGAGGATGTGATTATTACTAGATCCCTTTAACATGTAAAGTAGAAATGACTTAATGTAATCACTGTCAAACGCATTTTAATAAAATACCTTTTCTTTGTCCCAAATGTTGTTCTTTTTGTTGTTTCTCTGTTTCATTGTTATAACCAGTGGAGTAGCGAAGAGGGGGGGGGGGGGGGGGAGGGGGGTGTAAGCACTTGGCCACTCCCCCCTTTTTTGTTTGTTTCTCTGGTCCATTGCAATACACCAGTGGCGTAGCGAAGAGGGGAGGGGGAAGGTGTCCACCCCCCCCAAAAAAAAAAAAAAAAAAAATTAAAAATACATTCATAAATACATAAATAAATAAATACGTAAATAAATAAATGAATAAATACATAAATAAATAAATAAATAATAATGAATAGATGAATAATGATAATGATGATATTAATCATGATAACAATTTGCAAAAAATACCAACAAAAAACATGAGGGGAAACTTTGTTAAAATTCACTCGCTCTTCTTTATAAAAGTCGATTTAAAGGGACAGTTGGGATTTGGTATAGAAGGCACTTCAATAAATAATTTCTCATGTGAGGTAATGTAAAGCAGCGTGTCACATTAAAAATAACATACAATTTTAATGACAGAATAAAATTCATTTCATTCAAAATCGGTTCAGAAACACCTAAAGTATCGGAATATCCCACAATAATTCGATGATTTAAGTAAAAATATTATTTCAACAACTTAAATATTATATTGCATCCCTTATTTTGGAAATGAGAGATATGCGTTTAGAGCTCCATAAGCTGTGGACATGTTAACACATGGTTACATTTTACACTTTCTTCATAATAAATTGCTGCTTGTAGACAAGTAAACAGCAGGAAAAAAAACATTTTGATTGATTGTATACATGTGTATTTAAAGGGACATTTTCCCCAACATATAATCACCTTTGATTATGTTCTCTAAACATTAAAACACAATTTCATGCAAATACGACCAACATTGGCCTTTTGAGCAAGGGATGAGCATCATTCAAAGTCACTCGCTGTACGGGATAATCCCATTCATCGCGAACACCAAGGAGGCTGCCATTGATGTTTATGAAACTCGGATTGCTCTAAAATGTGACGTCAAACCCGAACTACTCTTTTGTTGGCTCACGTTTTGCCTTTTGTGTTTGTGCACAAACCCCGCGAGCTGCGAGAGCTAACAAAAAGAGACCGAGCTTGTTTGTTCGGGTTTGACGTAGCATTTCGGCGCGAACAATTCAAAATCCGGGTTTCAAAAAATATAATGGCAGCCTCCATGCTATACGCGATGAGTGTGATTAGCCCATACAGCGATTGACTCTGAATGATGCCCCTCCTTTGTTCAGAGGGCAAACATTCGACATATTTGCATGAAATTATGTTTTAATGTGTAAAGAAATTAATCAAAGGTAAATAGATGATAGGGAAAATTTCCCTTTAACATTGATTTAAAAGAGTCTATGGTAGGGGCATCTCTGATGTGAAGGGGTAAATTGTTCCAGAGAGATGATGCTACTGAGGAAAAGGCACGATCGTCGTATCTGGCTTTGGTGCGGGTCAGTGTACTCGGGTACTTGGGCTTAGCTGGAGACGAGAAGTTGAGGCAGAGCGTAATCGTCTTGTTGATGTGGAGTGGAGGGATACAAGATATTGAAGATAAGTTGGGGCAAGTTTGTTTGTGATCTTAAAGACAAGCAGGAAAACCATAACATAAAACCTCGAACCTCATCATGTACCATGCCGACTGGAGCTGCTGTGTATTGATTCCTGGTGAATGTTGACGGTGATAAAAGTGGGACAAGAAATATTGAATGACATCTGTCTTATCCTCTGCGATCTGTGGAGGGTTTGGAAAATACGCAAACTCTTGTTCTTCTACTCGAATTATAGATTTTACAGAAGATGTAGTGGGTGTTTCACAAAGATTTCAGTTGAACATAATATACTTAGTTACACCTAAAATAAGATTGGTCTGTTCACTCAAGAATATACTAGGCCAGCTACACTTCAAAACGTGGAAGGCTTTTCGTAGCCTATAAATAACACTGAATGCGAATATTTCAGACTGTTAAGATGAGTGGTAACAAAAACGTGTGCTTCCCTGATTTTCTTTGATATCAACATAGATTGATTATTTTTAACATAATGCTGGATTATCTACTAACTTGTTGACATGTGCAAACAGTGATGAATGGTTGATACAATGTGTATTGTTGTTATCTGATACGTTTACTGAGTAATGCGTGAAAACCTCCCATTAAATGGATATATAATGGTCAAATAACCGTGTAATGAACACAAATGCAAAGTGATATTCACTATTCAGTTCACTTACTTAGTCACGGTTATGACTCTCCAGTAGATCCAGTAAAATGATGAACACTTTAAAGGGATAGTTGAGTATTGGTCAAACTTAACTTTAGTAAACAAAACCTGCACCATTACGGTACAAAGTATTAGTTATAACTTCACCATGCTCGAAAAGTATTCACAATTACAAACGACTAAGTAAAACGCCTGTTATCATTCAAAAAGAGCCGTTACAACTCAAGAGGGCGCTTTTTAAAAAAATCATTGGTTTTAGCCTTTTTTCATACAAAATTGTGCATTTAATGTTTGCTAAAATAATGATTCAATAGAGATATCATCAACGACTTTTAAAAAACCTATTCTGATTTTTTTCAAAGTAGTCTTCGAGCATTTTTTGAAATTTTTCTAAACACTCTAAATATCGCCCGGTGATTGCCGCTGAAGAACATTTTGAATAAAAATATATTTCTGGATATATTTCAGCCGTTTCTAAACTGATTTTGATCAAATAAAGTTTATTCTGACATTAAAATTGTATGTTCTTTCGAATTTGACAGTCAGTTTTTCATTATCTCACAACAAAATATCGGGGGGCACTTCGGGAAATACCAATACTCAACGGTACCTTTAACACCTCACATCGCATACTATACAAATGGCATTTGATTATTTTGTAATGTATCATACATGATGTACATAATAATGATATTAAAAGGGTTAACTATGGCAACTGCAGGGACGCTATAAATCGAACGTCCTTTTGCTATGTAGGGCACGAGGTTCATGGACGGGGCTGCTCGACCTTCAACTATAGTTATAAGAGTAAATACCAATACTCAACACGACCTTTAAGCGTAAATATGATATTACGAAATGGAAATTTGAAATACACAAACATATCTCATGCTTATAAGAATACAACAAGGTAAGTGAGAGTACCGGTAAAGTTCAAGTAAGTGTTGAGGATTTGGACAATGTTACTAGATCCCTCTAAAACTGGTCTACCAATTACAACTATCTCAACTAACTAACATCTTTCCATAGTTTTATTGCTAACTTAGAGTTTGAATTAATTTGGATTCAAATGTTTGTGGAACAATCGTTACGCCACGTTCACACGAGCCTCGGAGGTGTTTTCATCTTATCAAAGTGATCATTATTCTTATTAAGGTAAATTAATTCAAAGGTTCAATATTCCGGATGTTCGTTGTTTCGAAGTTTGTTATTCTGAAGGTTCATCATTCTATTAAAGGTTTGTGATTCCGAAGGTTACATTCCCGAGGGGGGCACTCGAATTATTTTTTGACGGGGGTGTGCCTCACGGAACTCTGAAATGGGGGTCTTAAGAGCTGACTACAAGCACAACATATAGGGTCTTTGGAGCTACAAAAACCCTGAAACGGGAGTTAAGGGCTTAAGGAGCAGACTAAAACTACACAATACATGGACTTGGAGCTACCAAAGACCTACGGAAACACTCAAATGGTGGTCCAAGGAGCTGACTAGAAGAAGAATAATGGACTTGGCGCTACTCAACTACCTAGCAAAGTCATTCCGGGGGTCTATGGAGCGGCAATTTTTGAAAATCGGGTATCTTGAGAGCTGCGATCGGGTGTGAAAATGGGGGTCTTGTAAGCGGCACATACCGTCTTACATTATACATGAGTGCCCCCCCCCCCCCCCGGGGTTACATTATCTGACGATTCTTTCACTAGTGTAAAGCTATTCCGCATGATTTTTATTCTTGTAGGTTGTCATTGTTATTCCCGATGTTCGTTATTCCGTTATTCTGTGTGTAAAACAGTTGGTTATTTCGGATCTCATGTTCTGAAGGTTTGTTTCTTTGACGGTTCATCATACTGATTATTACGTTACTCCACAATCTCTGAACTTGTTTCCAATCATACACATTATCGACAGATGTCATCTTGTATAGGCGTGAACGTGCCTTGCCTACCAAGTTCGTATTCACACTGAAATTGCGTGTCTTGGGAATCTGGAAAATAATCGTAACATAATTGGTCTTCTGTTTTCTTTTACAACAGTGTTTCCCAAGTTGATACCACTGCATCCGATAGTAGAAATAAACACATAATTAAAGAAATCTAGTAACATTGTCAAAAACAACAATACGTTCCTAGAACTTTAGCGGTTGTCACAAACCTCGTTGAAATCGTTGTCTCTGTAGAAACATGGAGCACGTTTCATATTTTACACATGTAAACAAAGTTACTAGATCCCTTTCATGATAAATGACGTGCTGTTCCCCAAACCAGGGACGTTCACCGTTTGTAGGCGTGGTGTTGCAAGATTGGTAGAGCGCGCACTCTCCAATCAGACAGTGGGATCCCCAGTTCGAACCAGTTTAGTGTCAGTTGCAATCGTCCCTCAGCAAGACAATGTATCAACTATAACTGCTCTCTACCAAGTTCTGTAAATGTAGACCCGGTAGGCTGGGTGGAACGTGGAAGCAACTGCACTTATATCGTTGAGTGTGCCTCATGCATGTCTGCCAGAATACATTGCTCCCAAGGGAACAGAAAGTGCACGTCAAGTGCGGATTGATTTATTGCGAGAGTGTTGTCACGTGACAGAGGTAACACTGTAAAGCGCGTAGAGATGGTTATTAATTACACTTATTAGGCGCTAAATACATCGAAACATTATCACTATAATTTTAGAAAACAACGCCAATCGGGCATACCTATGGGGTGGGGGTGCGTTGGAAGTGTAGGCATGTACCCCTTTAACTTTAGAAAAATTCACTTTTCATCAGAATCTGCAATGAACCCCCTACCCCTGCTTGTCTTATTATTATACAAATTAAACATTATCCTCCAAAACGTAATTAATGTGGACGCATAATTAGTAAAACTTTCGCTCCTTCAATCATTGATTCTGTCTTGTCTATTATTGTACAATATTGTGCTAATGCTGTAATCTATATAGAACAAGGTATGGACAAATATCGCTTTACAACATTACTGCGCCTACCATGACACAGCATATTAATTAGGGCAGAATAACCTGAACGCGTGCGCAGGCCATGCAGGTTCGGGAGCAAGTAGGGATAAAACAGGCATGTGTGGCACGGAGTGGGGCTACCCTTTATTTTGAAGAAGACTGAATAAATACATACAAACATAAACAAATAAATAAATACAATACGGAAGTCTAGTTCCGAGGGTGAATCACTGTATCGACTTTAGCCCCAAGCACTGATAGTGCCTCTTCTAGCCTTGCTTTCCAACTTCCGTCATCTGCAGAGATTATTGGGGGGAAGTACCCCTCAGTCTCTAATCACGCATCGATTGTCGATCCAGTTGGGGCTGTCCAATTACACCATCAGGATTCAGAGCAAGTCAGGGGCAATCTTGGATTAGAGTACCATGATTATGGAGAAAGTTGAGTAAAAAAAAAACACTGAACGTAATAATCTGTATAAAAGAAGCATTCAAGCCAATTGACAGTATTGGAAAATGCCCGGCATGAAAAATAATGAAATTAACGTTTTTGTCACCGACCATCATAGAAATAATATATTTGTACTAATATGTGATTATACAAATTTGGTTAATAATGAAATTAACGTTTTTGTCACCGACCATCATAGAAATAATATATTTGTACTAATATGGGATTATACAAATTTGGTTACGTAACCGCCTATCAATTAATGTATTTGCAATTTAGAAGGACACAAACATATGGTCACAGATCGATATCGCCAACCGTTGTAATTTGAAATGCTCGTCCGCACATTATGCAAAGCACACGGAAACCCCGCCGCGCGAGGGGAGATCGGCCAGCGGATCGGCTAGCTTCACGACTAAAGCCCCGCGCCCGGGATGCCCAGGCGGAGCAAGCTGTGAATTTTTCGCCCAAACTATAAGTTGCCCTTATATTCCCGCATTTTACGATGTTACGGGTTCATATTTTACAAAATAACCATATTTTATACTGTTGCAACCATGTTGATCAAATTGTTTGTAATTTTTCCAATACTGCTATATATCTTTAACACTGGTATACAAATAGATTATTGAGAAAGTTAAGGATAATATTCTAAAAGTCAAGACAACATAATAATATGCGCATTTTAATTATGGATTACAATGGACGTTTAGAAACAATATGTAATACAAACTTGTAAACAATTAACATAGTGATTTGTCATATAAGACTAACAGAAACTGATTTTTCCTAAACTTTCTCCAGATGATATATACTACATAAGTGCGAACTGCCATCATTTTGGTGTAGAATAATGTGCATGCGTTTTATACCCAGACCTTGTTCTTGGGCGCAATTACACTTATCGAATTTAGCTTCAAGAACAGATCGTGCCTTGCCTATCTAGGTTGCATTATCATTCATTTTGTAACATAATTTAATTAACACATAAGTAAGCATACATAACACATCCATGGTTTATTTTATTAGTATTGGGTTAAGTAATCAGACCACATTATTGCTGTGAGCATCGACAAATCAAGGCAAATTGTATCAAACTATAATTAAAGTTATGATATTTCTTTTTGTCGGGTATACGAACAAAATGTAGACAGATTGCGATGTTGCCCTCCGATGCACAGCGCATGTATGAGATAATCCAAAGCGGGGATTGAACCCGCGACCTCCTGAGTACTGCAAATTCTCCAGAACCACTAGTTGTGTATATTACACATGACTGCATTACACAACGATTCAACATGTGCTGAGCATCTAGTGTTTAACCTACATGATGAAAGCCGAAATACAATAATTTAAAGGGACATTCCCTCTTTTGCAAGCCAAATTTTAAAAGTTGCGAGGTTATTGTCTTATCTGAAAGAAAATGTCATTTAATAGCATGCCTGAAAAAATTAGGGCTTGAAATCTCCTTTTCGTGGAGTTATAGACCTAAAACTAATAAACCGTCGTCCAATTTTAATTGTGCATTATATGTATATTCACCCAGTGAGGAAGTTCGTACACGGATTCAATGAAGTACCACAACGCTATGCGTGACCCCTCCGTGACCCGCGTTAGCTACATGACCCGCGCACAAATAAGAATAGCATGACCGCACACTAGGCAAAATAACCAAACCTCGCTTAAACTGACTACATGTAATTACATATTCTTCATTTTTGAGATTTTTTTCCGTGACATACCTTTACAAATGTCGGCTTCACAATACCTGTACAAGAATAAGTACAATATAGTTGTAATATTATGCTAAATCAGTTAAAGTCTTTTATTGACCGATATATAGTCTGATGTAGGGACGCATTCGTTTTTCATTCGTAGAATCCAAATTATAGGGCTGTTCGATCTGATTTGTTTTGTGTGTGTTTCATTCATCCCAATCCTTCAACTGGAAACTGTTCAGACGTTTTGTAAAAGAGAGACTGTCCCTTTAAAAGGGATCTATTAACATTGTCCAAATCTTCCAAATTTACTTGGAACTCTAGCGGTTCTCCCATACCTTATTGTATTCCTATTGTCAATATAAGCATAACACATGTTTCGGTTTTCCAAATTTATCTTTTGTTATCAAAATATTTTAAAATGTAAGTGCTCGGATATAAAAATCGCCATAGGAGAATATTGTTTCAACTGTGTACACATCAAGTGCAATGAGTTGCCAAATATCACTTTGTAATTTCGGTCATATGACATTCATTTGCCATAAAACGTTTACATGTGGGAGGTCAAACCATGACCATTTTCGCCTCGGGTTTATGATAGTTACAAACTTCCTACCACTTATAGTCATAATATATTTCTTCTTTGGTCTTACTACTAAAGGAAGCAATCAGTCTCAAAAGAGTTATACAATGTTGCGTATTTGTATTATTGTTAATACCCAAGAGGAAATAATTTTACGCTCCTCTCAGTAATAGTATAAGCGAAAGTACCAGTGTTTGGCGTCCCTTTAAAGAGATAGTTGAGTTTTGGTAGAGAGGGCGCTAGACTACTTATTTTTTTTGTGAGGTAATGAAAAACTGAGTGTAAAATTTGAAAGAGCATAATATTTAAATAATAAAATCATCTTTGTTTGATCAAAATCGGTTCAGAGACGGCTGAAATATCCATAAATATAACAATTTGTAATAAACCTGGGGCCCCAGGTTTATTACAGAATTTTGAACCAGCCGTTAAAAATTCCAAAAAAATGCTTCCTCTTTTCAAAAAGTTACAAAATAGGTATTTAAATAGTTGTTGGTTATTTTTCTATCTAATTACTATTTCAAAAAAGCATCACATGCACAATATTTTATTCAAAATGGTTGAAACCGATGAGTGTTTAGAGAGCGCCCTCTAACGTTTTAACGGCTCTTTTTGAATGATAACATGATCTTTACTACGTCATTTGTAATTTTGTGTTCCTTTCTAGTTATAACTATTAGTTTGTAGTGTAATGATGCAGGTTTTGGTTACTAAAATTCAGTTTCACCAAAACTGTACTCTCCTTACCAGAACTCAACTATCCCTTTAACATATACGGATGGAGTCAGTCATTTAATTTGAAATTAGCACGGTCCGCTGCCATAATCAAATCATTCGGGTGATATCAATAGCCATCAACATGATCAAAGCTCTACTGATGGGTAATCACGGTGGTCTAGTGACTATGCATGGTGCCTATGTAGTACTCAGAAGGTCGTTGGTTCGATCTCCAACCGAGTCCACTTTTCCGTGGTTCGTACTGAATTAAGTTGAAATCAAGTGACTTCGACTAGCCAGTCAGTGACTCGTATTTGACTACGTCAAGTAAACTACTGAAATAAGTTGACATCACGTGACGGCGTACATCCAATCATTGACATAACAATATATACACCCATAAATAGCATAATCGAGGGCCCACAAGAGATATATACCAAAGTTAGGGATGAATAATTAATACAAACTTTAGTAAATTGAACAATCAAATTGCAATAATTTCTTCTGCGGTTCTGGCGCCAACAGGTTACCAGTCCTGACGTATACATGTGTGCGTATCCGGGGATCTTTTGTCGGGGAATATGTTTGATTAGGTTTACTTGATTTGCTGCGGTATTTTATGTAGCTATACAAATTGGTCCAGATTAGTACAATTACATGAGTCATTAAATTGTGTCCAATTTGCGAGTTAAGCGTTCGCGGTAAGGATAATATCAGTTTCATTGATTTGTAATCAATTAAGCATATATATTTACAATTCAACATTGCTGAATGTTTTCGGCAATGAAATTAAAAGCTTGCGATTAACGTAATATAACTCAATTATTACGCATTTATAAAGGCCTATTAAAGGGGTATTACAGTTTTGGTAAGGCTGAACTTTAGTAACAAAACCTGGACAGTAACCTTATAAACTAATAGTTATAACTCCACCATGCTCGAAAGGTATATAAAATTACAAACGACTAAGTAAAAATCCCGATATCATTCAAAAAGAGTCATTAAAACACAAGAGGGCGCTTTCTAAAAAGGCATTGGTTTCAACCATTTTTCATACAAAATTATGCATGTGATGTTTTATTGAAATAACGATTAAATAGAGAGATCATCAACAACTATTTAAAAAAACGCTTTTGAAAATTTTTGAAAAAGTGCAAGCATTTTTTATTTATTTTATTTAAATCATCTAATTATTTGGGCCCCAAATAATTATAAGGTCAGATATATTTATTGATATTTCAGCCGTTTCTGGGTCGACCTTTGACTAAATAAAGTTTATTCTGCCATTAAAATTGCATGTTCTTTCAAATTCGACACTCAGTTTTTCATGTGCAGCGCCCTCTCTACCAAAACTAAACTACCCCTTTAAGCATTGCAGCTTATATCGTGTTTGGTTTACTTTCATATTTTAGCCTTAACACAGGTAATTTGCCAATGTGTTAAGTTGTTTGTGATTCGCTTTGGCATGCACACATTATGTGCATTATACATACAATTTATGCTGGTATTATTGGTTATATAGTTTTTTACCCTAAAGGGATAGTTGAGTTTTGGTAAAGAGAGTACACTGTTGGTCCAGCTGAATTTGAGTAACCAAAACCTGTAACATTACATTACAAACTATTAGTTTTAACTCGACCATGCTCAAAATGTATCAACAATTACAAACGACTAAGTAAAATGCCTGTTATCAACAAAAAGAACAGTTAAAACTTCAAAGGACGCTCTTTAAAAACTCATTGGTTCAACCATTTTTTATAAACAATTGTACATGTGATATTTTGTTAAAATAATAAATACAGAGATCATGAACAAATAATTAAAAACATCTTTTGTAAGTTTTTGAAAAGTGTAAGCATTATTTTTTCAACGGCTGGTTCAAATTTATTGAATTATTGTGGGGCCCCAAAATAATAACAAATGACTATATTCATGAATATTTTAGCCGTCTCTGAACCGATTTTGATAACATAAAGTTTATTCTGTCAGTAAAATGGTATGTTCCTTCAAATTTGACATTCAGTTTTTCATTATCTCACAAAAAGTATTTTGTGTAGCGCCCATTATTCCAAAAAACTCAACTATCCTGTTAACTGAAAGTACATATTTGTATGAATCCATCAATCGGCCAGAGTAATTTCAGCTCGGGTACTACATAATTATAATACATTCGCATATAAGGAAACTGACCCGAAATGTAACAAAATGAAAAAAGCAAATACAATCGAGCTTCCATGGAAATCGAACCTGATAAAGGCCTCCAGACTGCTCAGCTGGTGTTCTGACCACAAATCTAGAAGATTATGGTCTTATTTATCCAGCTTAGCCTCTTCAGTGCTCTTTTGCTCTGTTCTCCCAGACGGACCTTCATCTAATATTATTATTTACAACTCGGCCGCTGGATACACTTCCGCATTATATTGTACACTCTCTCCACTCCCTTGGGAGCATTCCAGCATGTGCTACCTTATAGTGCACTCATGCTTTATACACACCCTCATTCATGCCAAGTACCCATATTGCATCTGGGCGGGGGAGCTGCAGCAATGTGGATAACGTGCCTTGCTGAAGGACACAACAAGTGCTGTACTGGCGGCATCGATCTGGGCTCGAACCCGGCTCCCGTGCTTGGTAGTCAAGCGCTTATCCGATCGTGCCACAACACCTCCACATATGATGGCAGTCCTGCCTCCCCCCCCCCCCCCCCCCCCCAACAAAAAAACCCTCTTTTTGAGCATAAGAGCGTCTTACTTGTCAGAGTGGTCAATAAAGCACCGGTCTAGCAATCCCGAAGTCTCAGGTTCGATTCCCGTTCCAGCCCATTACTCCAGGGTTCCAGGGTTACTCTGTCATGACGTATATATCATGAGACTGGTATTCCGTGCCTGCCTTATGCATGTTATTTCAATTTAAATTATTCATTTCTATTTCCAATAAAAACAATATAAAGATATATACAATAATTACCCGAAAATGAAAATAGGGAACTACAAAGAAGGCAAAATGGCCATGTGGAGGAATAGTTCCCGGAGTAGTGGTTAAAGGGATAGTTGAGTTCTGGTAAGGAGAGTACAGTTCTGGTGAAACTGAATTTTTGTAACCAAAACCTGCATCATTACATTACAAACTAATAGTTATAACTAGAAAGGAACACAAAATTACAAATGACGTAGTAAAGATCATGTTATCATTCAAAAAGAGCCGTTAAAACGTAAGAGGGCGCTCTCTAAACACTCATCGGTTTCAACCATTTTGAATAAAAAATTGCGCATGTGATGCTTTGCTGAAATAATGATTAGATAGAGAAATAACCAACAACTATTTAAATACCTATTTGTAACTTTTTGAAAAGAGGAAGCATTTTTTTGTATTTTTAACGGCTGGTTCAAAATTCTGTAATAAACCTGGGGCCCCAGGTTTATTACAAATTGTTATATTTATGGATATTTCAGCCGTCTCTGAACCGATTTTGATCAAACAAAGATGATTTTATTATTTAAATATTATGCTCTTTCAAATTTTACACTCAGTTTTTCATTACCTCACAAACAAATAAGTAGTCTAGCGCCCTCTCTACCAAAACTCAACTATCCATTTAAGAAATGTACTTATACATTATTTAATTGTATGTTAATTATTAGGAGCAAAGATACTAACAAATTGTCTAGACCATACTTCGGAAAAATGCATATTTTAATCACAAGGTACGGAATATGATATTGCTCGACGCGACAAATACTAAGGAATTATGCTTTTCAGATTTGCAACTGAATTAGCTTATATTGAAGGACAATGAAATACAGAACAAATTGTTGTATGCACTATAAGACACTAAATAGAATGAATTATATAGTCCCTACAAATTTGAGCACAATCAGTCAAGAAATAAGAAAACTATGGCTCTTTGAAAAGAGCCATTTATTTATACAAGTGACTCAAATTGGCAACGCACTCTGGCAAAGTTGTGGACTATTCCCCATACATTTTGTACACAACATTTTTAATTTTGTTCAATTTTCTCAAAATGTATGTTTACCCTTCGTTTGAGTTCAACATATGTTTTGTAGAATGCATTTATACATAACATATGAGTTGGGGGAATGGAAATGTTTGACTATGAGTAAAACTGTAAACATGGGAAATTTTGTGTACAAAACATTTGGGAGTTATTGTAGTCCACACACTAATCAGAGTGCGTTGCCAATTTGAGTTCCCCATAGGAATAAATGGACATCTTCAAAGAGCTATATTTTTGTTTTGTTTCTTGCCCGATTATGCTCTAACTTTCAGAGATTATTCTCCTAATCTCTTCAAGTCTATGGAAGCAACATTTTGCTTGGGTTTCATTGTCCTTTAATCATGCATGTAAACATACCGACACGTGATATCAGATACATGTATATTAGTATTGTTCTTCTGATGTTGTGTTAATTTGAAAAATAATTTAACTATGACTATGATCGAAAACAGCCAGAGACGCTTTCAAATTCATTTTGTTTATGTCTCCATAATTAGGGAGATATTTGAAAAATCAAAACCAATATAAGTATTCTGTTACAATAAGCCAAACAACAAGGGCAAAAAAGCTCCAAGTGATATTGGGTTAAAATTTACAGAGTTAATGGCTCACTTGAATAGAATTGAAATTGAACTATGTTTGTGCATAACACTAAATCTCTATTAAGTGTGTATCATGCAGTTGTGGAGTGTCTCAATCAATAGACCTTTTGATGTATTCATGGTGTTAATTATTATGGTTACAACAACCTTTTTTGCTAAGTAGGATTATATAGGATTGATAAAATCACTGGCTATATCCCCACTTATACTTGACCGCTTTTCTTGATTGGTTCACAATTGAATACTTTATAGAATGAACACGTGAATGTACGTGTACGTGTATAGACTTAACACCTTTATCCCGGAGGCGGCAAGATCAAAGAGATGATATTGTCATTATGCCGTGAGTTATAACTGTCTGATCTACCGCGCTAAAAAATATGCAGCCTGGTAATAGATAAATAGTCCTATTTTATTTTACGTTTCCAGCTAACCGATGGAAATAGATATATGGACAAGGACGCGGTAAATATGATTTTGTAATTCTAATTTCCCGTTTTAATTACATTGACACCTTTTTGATGGCGATTCCATGCATGTATCCACGTAGTCCCGTCAATAACGTACCTGTAAATTAGATGCCTTTATCACACCTATGCCGTAAGCTTAAAGGGATAGTTGAGTATTGGTCAAACTTAACTTTAGTATTAACCAAAACCTGCACCATTACGGTACAAAGTAATAGTTATAACTTCACCATTCTCGAAAAGTATACACAATTACAAACGACTAAGTAAAACCCCTTATATCATTAAAAAAGAGCCGTTACAACTCAACAGAACGCTATTTAAAAAAAATCATTGGTTTAAGCCTTTTTTCATACAAAATTGTGCATTTAATGTTTGTTAAAATAATGATTCAATAGAGATGTCATCAACGACTTTTTAAAAACCTATTCAGATTTGTTTCAAAGTAGTCTTCGAGCATTTTTTCAAAATTTCTAAAATGTCTTAATATCGCCCGGTGATGGCCGGTGTGAACTATTTTGAATAAATATATATTTATGGATATTTCAGCCGTTTCAGAACCGATTTTGATCAAATAAAGTTTATTCTGTCATTAAAATTGTAAATATGTTCTTTCGAATTTGACAGTCAGTTTTTCATTATCTCACAAAAAATATCGGGGGGCACTTCGGGAAATACCAATACTCAACGGTACCTTTAACACCTCACATCGCATACTATACAAATGGCATTTGATTATTTTGTAATGTATCATACATGATGTACATAATAATGATATTAAAAGGGTTAACTATGGCAACTGCAGGGACGCTATAAATCGAACGTCCTTTTGCTATGTAGGGCACGAGGTTCATGGACGGGGCTGCTCGACCTTCAACTATAGTTATAAGAGTAAAGTGTACCCATTCCAGGACAAAGGCTATGATATACATATAGGGTGGGGCATCAATACTATCGGCGGTATGGTTATACCATAGAAATTCACCGAGTATAATTAGATAAAACCCCAAATAAGTAATCCAATTAAAACAAAACCTAAAGCCTCCTCTCCTTACGGTAGTAGGTTATAGCGTTGGTATATTCATACGAGTTTGTTTTTTTTGTTGCGAGCTAAAAATATGATCGACAATACGATTTGGACAATGGAAAATCATACCGTATGACTTTCAAGAAAGCCTCAAATCTAATCATCCAAGCGTTTTGTCAGTATAGTAACGCGAACTTGAAATGTTGGTAGAAGGCGGCGGGGGTATCTAAACATCTAAGATGTTTTCTACAATGTTTTGATAATAAATACAAGGGCCCTGTTGCAGAAAGAAATACAATCGATTGAAAGTTACAATTAATTGTAAGTCGGATCATGAGTTATACATGCCTAAATCTGATTGGTTGAAACGCGCACATTTTCTGACTTACAATTAATTGTAACTTACACACGATTGTATCTCTTTCTGCAACAGGGTCAAGAACAGATAACTATAAAGAAACCCTGCAATGTATTGATCTAACAAGAACACTTAAATAAAGGCAAGCTCCCTCATATTAATTGTTTGAATACTCGTTCATCAGCTAAGATGCAATCGGCAATCATTTGGACCATGAAAGACACATTATAAATAAAATAAAATAAAACAACCTCAAAAATATTCATCCAACTAAAAATATCCCTGACTCCTGAGATTTTGCTGAACTGTTTGAATTAGAGGTTTGTCCAACAGAGATACCTGTTTTATCTCCTTTCTAAAGCAGCATTAAAGCGTGATATGTATCCTACCGATACATTGATAAGTAAATTACAACCAGTTCGGATGTTCGAGCACGACTTCCACGAGTGTTTACCTTTCATTAACTTAATTGGACGTGGCGAACAAACTACCCGCGCAATCGATCTCTCTCGGTATCCTACCTTATTGTTACGTCACAAACCCACTTCATCTTGCCAACCGCATTCACGTTGCTACGTCAGCAGTCCTACTCCACTACGTTGACTCTTGAAAGTTTAAGGGAATGGAAACTTCTTTGTCAAACTTAACTTGTTCCTTACTAGAGTTTGCATTCCACTTCGAGTTATCACAGAGCCGTATGCGGTAAATTTGACCTGAAGATTCAAACATTCTTTATTTTGTTGTATTGTAATTGTTATCCCTTTTCTAAAGTAACTATCATAATAGTTAATAAGGAATGCGATCGTTGTTACAATGCAAAATAGTCGTAACCAAGATGAAATAAATTGTATCTCTCTTTAGGAAAACTGATATTTCCATAATATATGTTATATGTTTTGTACACACATCACAAATATTAGCGATTATACGGGCTTACATGCAAAGACAAAAGGTCACGTGACTTCATAACGGTAGGTCCGATTTTCGAGAACAAAACATTCGTTTTAAAAGATGCGCAAGAATCGAAACAAAAAGTTACAAAGCGGCGGGGCGTCATCTTTACGCTCTCCCGAGCAATCGGAAAAATCGCGGAGGGGTGGGGGGCAAAATAATGTCCCTCCGGCCTTATTAGGGTTAACTCTTGCGCACCAGCATGTCTCACTTGATTTCCTGCCATTTCATATTTTAATCCATCCGTTAGCTATGGTGTGTATATTCATACACAGTGATATTACGTATGCTACACACAAATACTCGACGTTAGTATATATTTTGTTTATTTCTATAACTATAAAATATTTTAAAATATATACTGCAGTCCTTCGTAACGAGTAAGGCAATCCATCATTGTGTCATGCTTTTAATCTCTTATTACTATTTTCATTTTCTCGGTTGTTCTGCTTTCAGATTATTCCTTCATGTACACATAACATAATTTGAATATGTTCGAGTACGAATTCCAAAAAATGCCTATGAACAAAACTAATTGCTCATAAAGTGAAAATGAATATTGAAAGAGTGCGGGGAGAAAATTCGTTTGAATTTGAATGAAACAGTCATCATGTTGACTGCCAATATGGTTCATTTAAACGGAAAAGCTATACATTCCAGCAAAGAAACAGGAACATAATGTTGATAATTTGTTTATAATAATATGAATCAACAAAGGACATTTCCTACTAATAGACCAATCCCTATCTAACAAACACAATGTGCCACAATATGGACGTATTGTGACCACACTGTGTGAAGTATTACATTGGAGCATGTTGACAGTGTCAACACTGTGATCACACACTGTGATCAAAATGCGAACACAGTAACTTCACAATGTTAACCTCCGGACTATGGGAACCGGTTGGGTTGTGTACAAAGTATATAGATAATGTACAATCTCGAATAGGACGAGTTAACACACTCGCATAACATAGCGAGAGTGACGATTTTCAAGTTTGTATACATTTACGTACAAGTTTGGGAAATATTCGGCTATAGGTGGCGCTATGCTGCTATCGCGAAACGAGACATCAATTCGTATTACCAATATTAAAGGGATCTAGTAACATTTTCCAAATCCTTAAAGTCCAATTGGATTTATAGTGGTATTAACAATAAAAATATGGGACAGGTTTCGGTTTTTCAAATTTGCCTTTTGTTAAACAGATATTTACGATTTAAGTATTCAGATGTTCAATTATCCACTGGACCGCGAAAACCGTGTACAAAGTGAATGCAATTAGTTAGTGAATATCACTTTGCATTTTTGCTCATTACTCGGCCATGTACCGTCCATTAATTTGACATTTTCACGCAATACCCAGTATAAATATCAGATAACAAACAATATTATGTACATTGTAACCACTCATCACTTTTTGCACATGTCAATATAGTTACTGGATCCCTTTAACATGTTTTCTTCATCTGATGTTAAAGGGGACCACCAGGCAAAGAACAACACATTATTATATGTTTTGGTACCGTTTTGTGATATCAAATATATACCCAACATTTTGCAAAGGCTTGTGTAATTCATAAACAAAGCATTCGTTCGCTCTGCACACATTAGTCTTCGCAATTCAGACCGCATGAACGCATGCTTTAGAATGGTGATGCGTTTTCCAATTATATATATTTTTTTCTGGAAACATATTTTTGTGAACTTGTTGATGGAATGGAATAGTAAATATGTTACCTTTCTTTAATAAGAATATTATTTTTGGGTGGTGGTACCCTTAAATAGTTGATATAATTGTAATCATAATTATATGAATACCTTTTTTAAGCGATACATTCAATGATACGGATACCAATGTTAGCAATGTTACCTAACGGGGAAATAGATAGGACGATAGAATATAACCGAACATGTGTTGCCTTGCATGGAGTTATACTACATCTATAGGACTGTGCCCTGCTTCCAGCTGGCTCTAGCTAATAAAATAACGCGCCCTCTTTCGGCCATAGTGCAGTTATCACAACGGGGGATATAACAAAACGATAAATCAGAAACCCTGACTTCATTTCACCCTCAAAATCAACGCACTAGCTGGTTTGTATCTACTTCATTGTTATTGTTTTATTTTACAATGGCATGTACAATGATAAAACTGCCAACTAATTGGAATAGTGCTGTATATCTTTTTTTTTAGGAAAGGGCATTTTCTATTCGTTTTGTTCAAAAGAAATGTGTAAAATAGTAATAACAGATGTACAAAAGGGTGATAGAGCGACGGAGTCATAATCATTACCTGTTGCCCCCCGTCCCCCGCCTGTTGACGCCCATGGTCATAATCATTACCTGTTGCCCCCCGTCCCCCGCCTGTTGACGCCCATGGTCATAATCATTACCTGTTGCCAAGTACTCGCCCATATTTCTGATAGGGTGGGCCCCGGCTTGTTTAGGGTAAACAGGTACACTACTCCCAAATTGATTACCCTATTGCAAGACATTGGCAGCGAAGAAGTCTTAAACATTCATTATCTTAATACTTCATCACTCGACTGACTCATCTTGATTGGTATGTACGATCACTTTGTAAACACAGATACCGCTATGGTCGCAGTACACATCACAACAATGCACTCACATCGGAAGTTTGTCGCGAGTGTACGCGAACTGCGCGTAGAAAGGAATGAAACGTGGCACACTTTTTATTTCGCTTAATATTTGCAACATTTCGAGTGTTGGGGTACAGCGCAGACATTCCGATTATCTATATAATTATGTACATGTGGTTATGGCGCTCATTTTTGCAAACTGTTTTAATAATTATGCACTCTAAAGATATGAAAAATACATGCGGAACATTGTGGCATATTCTCGCTCAAATTAAGCTCCTTATACCATTTAAACCATTAGTTATTACGGTGTAGTCTGGTCATTCCACCGCCGCAGGCCTACACACATGGCGCGTATGTTTGTTCAATGTCAATATCTCTCTCTTCGTTATGTCTATCTCAAACAATGATTCATATGTAATCTGCCGTCATCATATAGTATAGCGAACAATACAACACATTCGAGCGATATTGATTTGCTGCCATTCATACAAATATCCACCGCATCGTCGACGTAGGCCTATGGCGCAGCTAGGGTATTTCCACTGGGGAAGGGGGTGGTGGGGGGGGGGGGGCACCATGAGACGGTTTATTATCGTTATTGGCACTTGAGATGATTACTTTGACGTAGTGAAAACATGTAGAAGATGATGTTATATTTCCTATTAGATGCGGGGTGGGGGATGGAAGGCAATGTGAGCTGTATTGTTATTTATTTATTATATCACACTTATACTTTGATAAATTAAGTAGTTACATCATTAATGTATTAATCCATCTCTGTATTAATCATGCATGTATTTATTTAATAATTTATCCAGTTTAGTATTGACGTATTTATCTACTTAATATTATGTATTAAAGGTTCCCATAAATCCAAATGCAAGTTGCCTTCAACTATTGTCTATTAGTATATACAGCAACTGTTTGTTTACTATTTGACCTACATAATTATGTTTCGTATATTTGTTTAACATTTTAGCAATTATTTTCTTCAGTTTGCCAAGGCCCATCTCTAAAAAAAGAATGATCCAGAGTAAAAACCCATTGTGACATCATCTCTCAATCACCATTCACTGGTCAACTAACCGGAGATGAACAAAAGACATACTTACAAAAGAACATGCTCACAATAACATGCACTGCATGTTTCCATACAAGAGCGTATCAATGCCTTTCTTGTCCTTATCCCGTTGAGCTTATCTGACATAGCAACTGCTATTGAAATTGAAAGTGTGTCAGTTAGAATACTATTCAAGCACGTGATGCCATTGTGAGCAAGCCCTCACCTTGGGAGAAGTTGCATTCCACCCTGTATTGTTCATAATTTCAGTAATTGCATTGCATGTTTTTGTTAGCATGTTCTTTTGTAAGTATGTCTTTTGTTCATCTCCGGTATTGAGAGATGATGTCACAAGGGGTTTTTACTCTGGAGAGTTTTTTTTTTGAGATGGGCCTTGGCAAACTGAAGAAAATAATTGCTTACATGTTTTAAAATAATTTATACAAAACATGTGAAGGTAAAATAGTGAACAAATAGTTGATGTATACACTAATACACAATAGTTCAAGGCAACTTGCATTTGGATTTCAGGGAACCCTTAATGGACTTTTTTTATACAGGGAAATATTGTGTTTTTTTTCTCCTCACAGGCTGGCTGCAGCTGTAGGGCGAGGATCTCTACACACAGAATAAGTCTCTTGACATGTGGAGGGGGTAACTGCCTCCCTTCTCCCCCTACACCTGCCTGCTGGCCCCTCCCCCTGCCCCCCTGCCCCCTGCCCCCTGCCCCCCCCCCCCCCTGCCCCCTCCATGTACTGAGCTAAGGAACTTTTCCCAAAGTACACATTTATCAAGTTTAATATGTGATATTGATTTAATCATGTTTACACAGAATGTGTGGGAGGATTATTCTCTCGCCAATCATATCATGCCGATTGCACCGATTATGGCAATATATCACTGTCCATATTTAAATGTTCAAGTTTGGATTTGATGTCGATGTTATACAAATTAATAATAAAAATAATAATCAGTCGCGTAGTGAAGATATGTAATGGCGTTAAGGAAATATGGAAAATAATAGTGTCGTGAATTAAAATGTAATATCCCCACGTAAGACAAAAAACGAACTAAATATGTTCCCCCCCCCCCCCCCCCCTTAAATAACGCTATTTACCACTCAGAAACATTAGCAATAGCCACTAGTTGAGATAGAGACGTATATCAGCTGATTTGAGTTCGGACTATATATACAGCCAGAAGCGCCTTGATTAAAGGCATCACGTGACAGGGGAGGGATCAGTGTTGCTAATTACATTTGGACAGTGGTACGATCGCCCAATTGTATGTATTCTCAAGCCATGGAGATATATTTAGGATATCTAGATGTAGCTCCTGGTCATGCCTCGATAATTCTTTTATGCCTTGAAGATTTGTCAAAAAAAACCTATTATTTATATTATGTGTGAAAAAAAAGAAGAGAAAATAGACAAAATAAATGCATACTTGTACAGTATATATAAATATTGATGATATAAATACATAGAAATTTAATTTTAAATTAAAAAAAATGTATGGTAGTTGGCGACAATAGTCACCATTGACTAATCGCCATAAAAATTAAATAACAACAACAACAACATATGTCAGTTTAATGATTGCATTGGATATGGGAAGTGCCACATAAAACTAACGTTTAATAGTTGAATTATAAATAATATCATTATTACCAAAAAATACTTACTTTGGTAGAATAGTGACAAATCCGTCTGTGCTCCGACAGCTGTTGCACTGTGACTGTTAGTAGGGGACTGTACCCGCCGTTACTGTTATAATGGGTGGAAGGTATTAAAGGTAATATTCATGGAAGAAAACCATGTTTATAGGGGGTTACCTTTTTGAATAATACATTGAATGCATCATTGTTTTATTCAGTATTAATTATATAATTATAGAAACAAATGATTACATATTAGTCATATATGTCGGGAATATTTAAAAAGGTTAAATAAACATAAAACCTGAACATTATTATATTTGTGTTATATCAAAATAACACATATATTGAGGTTTAATTAAATATAATAGTACATCAGTACATACTTTCATGATTATTTTGAAAACAAACGTTAATTATAGAAAAAAGAACGAGTGGAAATGTAGACCGAGCTGAGCAGGTAATAACAGGTAATGATTATATGTATGTAGTTTTGTTTTAAGATTGCAAACTCCCCTTGCTACCAATCGTAGTTTACAATTATTCCCCCATTGCATCGAATCAGCACATAATTTGTTCGACAATGACGTTATAATTGGCGATTCTGTCCGTAAAACTATCCCCGCCCCGTAGACTGCTGCCTATTGTTGGTCTGTTATGATATGACACGGACAGTAATTGGCATCGTGTTATTACTTGGACGTTAATTGTACACACGACCTATACATAATTACGTCATCCAAGTATGATAGGCAGGCATGTATGGAAGGCGGTGCATGTACAAACTATATAGACTTGACGATATACGACGATATGCGATAATATCCCTGCCCTAAAGAACACAGGTGCACCGAATTGTGAACGTCACTATGTAGACCATGTGGAATCTGAGCGTTTTAACAGTGTGAACGCTCATCACACTGTTATACACTGTTCCTGTGGTACGCAGTGTGAGCGCACTATTGTACACACTGTGAATGCAGGTAATGTCACACTGCGGTAATAGTACGCCAGTAAGCTCACAACGTGCTCACAGTGTGATCAAAGTGTGTTCACAGTTTGTCCACAGTGCGATGAGTGTTCTCACTCTTAACACGCAAATATTTTCGAACCTTGAATGTCACTAAGGATGGAGTACTGGTAATGCAAAACAAAATTTAAGTTTTTTTTTTTTTTAGCTATACCATATCTTTATGGTCTTCTCAACATGAATCCAGTATGAAAAGCCCTGAGAAATAACTATAAATGCATTAAAACATCATATTTGCATATCGTTAGTGTACACATGCAATGGACAATGGTTATCTTTACATGCATTTTCTGTAAAAAGTCATTTTTTCACACATTTTTCCTAAAAACTTCACTATTTATCATTCAATTGGGCTAAAAATTGGACAGGATGTTGGGTTCATACATTGCACCATTGCACAATATGATGATGGCTTTTTTTGATAGCCCTATCACATTCCAAAATATTTCAAAAAATTCAAGTTTTTTAATGTAAATCTGGTAATTCGCATAATTAATTAATTATTCAAATATTATGCATATTTTCAAAATTCCTTTCATCATATCATGGAGAAATAGTTGAATAACATACCAGCCAAATTTGGCTTCACTCCAGTAAAAAAAACATGAGAGGAGATAGAGTTTGAATAATTTTCTTTGTTTTTCTTTATTTTTTTATTTTCACTAATTTATGCAAATTTATTCAAAAATGAAAAGCGTTTGGCGGATAAAAATTGGACGAAATGAAAGTATATATATTAAAAACACAAAAAACACAAAAAAATGGCTTCAATAGTCTTTGTACTTCCTTCAGAGTCATATTTATAAAGAATGTGCTATTTTAGCATATATTACCAGTACTCCATCCTTCTCTCCTTTGGCCACGCCCACGGCTGCGGCATACACGCACTGCACTGGCTTACTGCAGTGTGGAAATCACTGTCTCGCTGGCGAAACTGCGACATATTCGGTCTCATGGTTAGAATTGTCTTTGTACTATTGTAGAGAAAAGCATTGAATAATGTGTTTACATTGTTCATAGTATAACAGTCTCTAAAATGAAATGTGCAAGTCCATGTTTTTCTGACATAAAATGCCTTTCATATGAACCTATACGACACGCGTTAAAATATTGTTGTGTCTGTCTGTGTGTGTCATATCACGTTATGAGCCTACCTGTATTATTGTCTTGAGCGATTAAATGACATGTGGTGTTTTTTTAGCGCCGGTTATCGTAAGGAAATTATAGTGAGGCGAACATATTTTGCATAAAATTAGCTTAAGTAATCGAATACTACTTATCTGAAGTGTACAATAGAACATGCTTGTACAAAGCGTATTGGGAACTCGTATGTGGCGGATATGAATATATTGGATGTGTTGCTGATTACACGCGCTCAGGGAGAATATGAACATATTGTTATTGTTATAAGAACATGAGGTGATGTTTCATTCCAGTATTCCTATATGCGATATATAGGACTCAAATCCCAGATAGAACACTGCTCCGAGCGATTTAATCAAAGATGTCGACTATAATACAGAAGAACGGAGACACTTTGGTAAGTAAGCTTCCCTATAATCTTGCATTGAAATGTTCAATTCTTATTTTTGGCAAGAACCATATGATTTTTAAATGACCTTCTTCAGTTCAAGATCATTATTCTTGCAATTCGTTAACCCTTTTACTACGGGAACCGAGTTTTCACGGTTCTCGTGAGACAAGTTCAGAAACGGGAGCCAAGTTGTCCCTGTTCCGAGGAAACCCTATTGTATGTGCTTGACTAGTATATTATTAGGAATGCATTGCTTTTATTGACAAATAAGAGTCTGATCTACCTTTGTCTAAGATCTGTTTTCCCGAATTGCCTACTTAACATTTTAACACAAGTTTGTTACAGTAAATTTAGTGGGTTTCCTGGTGAATATGGTTATTAAAACAAACGGTTGCAAACTAGGCATGTCGGAAAGAACACACTCATCTACAATCTGAACGCACTGTTTTTCACAGTGTGCACCACAATTTTAAATTCGAGCATATTCACAGTGTAAAACCCAATTCACACTGTGAACACACTGTGAATACGCCGTAAGGGCACTTTCGCCACAGTGTGACATTAGCTGCGTTAACAGTGTGTAGAAAGGTGCGCTCAACAAGTTCACAGTGTGTTCACAGTCATATTCACTGTGTGAGTTGGCTTTTACACTGTGAAAACGCGTTTATTTAACATTGTGGTCCACGTTCTGAAACCCAGTGTGTGCACTTTGTGTTCACACTGTGGATGAGTGTGTTCTTTCCGGCAGGGCTGGTAGCCATTGCAATCTGCTATTAAGATGTGCAGGTATACTAAAACCACGTGACTGTCACCCTATAGTCAGCTTCTTGTTAGAACAATGTAACTTATATGCGACATCACCCTTTTATGAACGTATTATCCGAGGCCCGGATTTTGATATAATTATAATAAATCTAATTTGAAAAAAATGTGTACAGTTGAACCCAAACTTTTCAATCATTAAATTCTTCATAACAAAACCAAAATACAGCAAATAACGTGAGAACCGCTGGAGTTCTAACTAAATCTTGTTGATGTTGACAATCACTTCTCATGATTTGAGAGTATCGATGGATGAAAATATGAAAATATGTGCCATAATTACAAACAAACACGATACACCTCGATCATCGAGATTGGGACCACACATGAATTCAACTGTCCGCAAACATGCGAATGGGGTACGTAGCCTATATATTATCCAGTTATTCACATTAATGGTAGAACGCCACAAGTAGCCGAGCTCAACTTGCACGTGATCACTATAGTGTCGATGGGGAAGGCGCCAGCTGGCATACACACGTACACACAGCCCGCCCATTAGTTTAGCTGCAGAAGGGTGCTAGGGGATAGACATGTATGTGTGAATGATTGTGTGTAATGCCCTTCTGTTGGTAAACTGATAACAGAGCTAGCACGTGGTGTGACGGACACATACCAAGTAGTATTACGTCATTCGTATAGCATGCATCATGCACGAGAGACGTTGGCGTAGTTTTGGTCGGACCGATCGGGGGGGGGGGGGGGGGGACGCAAATTACTGGGAGCACCTTCTATGTCTTTATTTGACTTTCAAAGAACGTACAACTAATATCTATATAGTTTTGTACAATTATTGGGGCACGTGGGGCTAAATCAAACCCCATTTCATTGTTCAGTTTATACCATACGCATATCACCAAGTTAGAAGTGAACTGTGAAATCTTGAAGTGACTTGGGTTGAATTTGACAAAGTTAATGGATTACTTCAAAATGAAATTGACTTTTAAGAATCACTTCAGAAAAAGAATGTACATGCTGATTAATATAAGCTGTGGTATTTAAAGACCGATTGGCTATGTACACAATATGAAGTGTAGTGTAAGCACATGTACGACGTGGCGAGGTAAGGACATTGGGTAAAATAAGTGAACAATACCGGCACATTCAACCACAATTACACACGAGCTTTACCCTCTGAATGTCATATCAAATGTCAAGAATACACTTGCCCCACTTTGTAGACAAGTATGCATAAATAGCTTCACCCCATCCATCTAGAATGAATAGTCAGGAACGGCGGCTTGCTGTGAAGTCTGGGTGTGCACCCTATACAATTAATTCAAAACTGGTCTATATGTATTGAGTGCCAACCGATATACCCGATTGAGTATTATGCCGTGATTCGACTATGGCACTATTAGGATGAAACATTTATTGTTATACAATATGATATTCTGTCGAACTTAAATGAATGCAATATAATTGATATCAGTTTTCCGTTAACTATCAGTAAACTAGTGTGTCTGGTTAAAGTACTCCATTAACATTAGATTTGTTTTTCTCCAAAAAATAGTAATATTTGAGACTCTAATCATATCCCAATTCCATTGTAAGATTCTTAAAAATGATATCGATCGCGTATCCGGATTCGGATACTCTTGACTACGGTCGAAAGCGTATGTAGATGCTTTTTTGTGTCCTTTTGTATTCAGATTCAGATTCAGTGTATTCCATGCGGCATATGAAAACATACGATCATGAACATACTCCTGAAATATACAAACAAGAAGATTAACACATTTAGCTTAAGATAAAGAAAAAATACCAAATTCAAGTATAATAATGCGAATGAGGAAACCGGCAAGAAAGAACAGTAAAGTATAACATGGTTTAGGTCCCTAGTTATATGGAATTATAAATTGAAAACCTTACGGGCCCAACGCTCGAAATTAGCATAGGCCCGATCGCCCGGGGCCACCAAAAATCTCTGTCGGGCCACCAACAAACCACAATTGCTTGATTTTAGTGGCACGATCGGGCCACTAGTTTTCTGATGCCAAATCTCACTTAGCAGCCAGTTTACGCCCCACCCACATTTAGGGTCCGGAATCGGCATCGTGATCGACATGTGATTGACAATTGATTGGCTTACGTCATGACGCGTCATCTACAGAATTTAGTTCATTAGTCCGTTCTTTAGATGACGTCACATTTTGGCAATTTAAAAGGGGCGTTCCCAGGACAATTAGATATTTATTAATTACCCCAAAATTGATTGATTTCATAAGAAATGACTGCTAAATTCTTTTTCTTCGGGACAAAGTACATATAGAGAGCCGAATTGTGAAAATTAGGCCATCTAGACACTGTAGTTCCTTTCAGGAAAATAAATACTGACATAATAATTATTTACACGACAAGTGATTGTTTGCATCTACGTTGAAATATTTTAAAAGTTGGGCTTAATATATTTCGGAGACATTTGACAAATGAAAACCCATTGTATTATTTTGTTACCATTAGTCGAACAACAAGGTATAAGAGAAGTGTTAAAGCCCCAAGTGATTTTGATTGAATTTTACAAAGTAAATGGATCACTTTAACTCGGGTTCAATTTCCGGCGATCGCCTATTTCCCTTTGCTAATTTTCAATCATCCAGTCGGTTTCCTTTATCAATTTGTGTTTAAAATCAGTTGATAAAAAGCTGCATAATTTCGTAGGATCCCGCGCTTTTTCTTTAGGAAAGCCGATTTAGTTAACCTTGGATGAGTGCCCGTTTTTAGCTTCTGACTAATCGAGCAGTGGAGGGGGTTTCATGGGAACATCCGCCATTCAAGGGTCTTTGTGGCTCGATGGTTGAGCACCGGTCTAGCAATCCGGAGGTCTCGGGTTCGAATCCCGGTGAAGCCTACTTCCTGAGATAATTTTCAATAATTTCAAAAAATTTCTAGTCAGTTTCCTTTATGTTTAAATTAAACTCATAGTATATTGTATACACATAATGATCCTGTGTATACTGACAGATGATATCATAGTTTGGTCGTACCGGGCAGATCTTTTCTCATAGAAATGAATGGACTATCTCATGTTATGATACGTATTCAGTGTATAAGCCAGTTCGTAGTTACAATCTGCGCATGCGCAATACAAAGGTCAATCGACCCAATGCGGCATTCATCGAATTGAAAGGACTGGATAAGGTTCTTTACTTATTATTCTTGAGTACATCGATTGGAAATTCCTTGTTGCGTAGGTTGATCAATTGTTCTCATGAAAGTAACAAAGGATATCCCATGGCAACCATCTGCCACTCTGAACATGACTGCACAGAGTAAAAGCTTTATATCCTACCCATGAATGTAAATGCAATGGTCAAGGGGTCAAACGACCCATATCCGGGCCCCAATGCTATCTACGAACTGGTCTATTGTCCCCGAACCATGACTGCATGTATCGGTCATAGTCGAACCCGGGGGGGGGGGGGGGGGGGGAGGGGGTGGGTCACTCCCAACATGACTGGCTACGCACCCGCGTCCAAAAAAGCGTCGTAAGGGGTGGTTTTCAGCACTCTAACTTGTATGATGTACATGTTTCTTTCAAGGGCTCGCTGGATATACATGATATAGGGAACAGATGGTTGACATGATGATAATCACGTGACTATGTATATTTGTGTTTAAAGTCCAGTCTGATTGTTTAGTTTGTATTGAATTACTCTATCATCTATAATGCGCATAGAGAGACATTTTGTCTATTATGTGCTATATACATATGCATTATTATTATTATTATTATTATAGGTTTTCCCATCCATTTTCAAACAATCGTCATTCAATTTCGATAATTGTTAACTTCAATTTCGTCCCGAGAAATCCTGAACTTGCAATTGTTATATACAATTTAGTCACTCATCGTTCAATTAGGTCAATGACCGATCAACTTTAACATTTGGTCATTCTATTTCGTCATTGTGCAATGAAAATCGTCCCACCTTGCGATTAAGTGGGCAATGTTATGTTCGAATTCATCATTGTTCAATCGATTTCAAGAATTATTATGTCAGTATAATATCCAGTCATAATAATGATAATCATGGATTTGATATTGACTTATTTCCCTTAACATTATTTACCGAATTAGATAAATGATACTTTTGTTTATTTTATTCTCATCTTTTTCACAAAGGACCAACTGGACAGAGAGTATACGGGCAACCATGGAGATAGTCACGTGATCTTATCGGAGCATAGAACAGGAGAAAATGGTGAGTTATGTTTTATATTCACTCAAATGTCGGTGGAAGAAGTGCAATTACTTGAAGGGAGCTAACTTTGTATGAACAACGATTCAGTTGGCAACTAAACTTAAAAACTCTTTGTTTGATAATAATTCTGATAAACCTCAGACCTGACAATGTAAGGAGGCAAGTTGCTGGTATATCTGTATTAGGGATATGGTGAACAAGAACCAAACGGTGCATTTATTTTCTCTCCTATCCTCTCCCTCTTATTTGTTTAAACCTTTGAGTGCCAAATTAACTTGCAACGATCGTATTGGCCCTTGACCCTTGACCCTTGACCCTTGACATGTTGGGAAAGTACTAGACCACGGACAGCGCGAATCCACATTCATCTGCAAATGGTAGAAGCTTGGTAGAAGTCAAGTGAATATATAAATGATGTCACACTTTCAACGCATTTAAGAATTAATAATCACATAAAGTTATATGATTATTGGGATTTGATTCCGAACATGGCACTCAGACAGTTAAGAAGACCATCTTCAGAGATCATCCAGACGGCTTTGCAAGCTCTGGGGTACATTGACTTGCTATGGGGTACATTGACTTGCTCTGGGGTACATTGACTTGCTCTGGGGTACATTGACTTGCTCTGGGGTACATTGAGTTGATTTGCAAACCGTGATATACTTAAAGGGATAGTTGAGTTCTGGTAAGGAGAGTACAGTTTTAGTGAAACTGAATTTTAGTAACCAAAACCTGCATCATTACATTACAAACTAATAGTTATAACTAGAAATGAACACAAAATTACAAATGACGTAGTAAAGATCATGTTATCATTCAAAAAGAGCCGTTAAAACGTAAGAGGGCGCTCTCTAAACACTCATCGGTTTCAACCATTTTGAATAAAATATTGTGCATGTGATGCTTTGTTGAAATAGTGATTAGATAGAGAAATAACCAACAACTATTTAAATACCTATTTTGTAACTTTTTGAAAAGAGGAAGCATTTTTAAAAAATGTTAACGGCTGGTTCAAAATTCTCTAATAAACCCGGGGCCCCGGGTTTATTACAAATTGTTATATTCATGGATATTTCAGCCGTTTCTGAACCGATTTTGATCAAACAAAGATGATTTTATTGTTTAAATATTATGCTCTTTCAAATTTTACACTCAGTTTTTCATTACCTCACAAACCAATTAAGTAGTCTAGCGCCCTCTCTACCAAAACTCAACTTTCCCTTTAACCACCATAGTTAATAACATTGTAGGAAATACAAATTTAATTTAGAACTTTGTTTGTAATAATCATTCTTCATTATCCAATTAGTGTTACTACCTTGTCGAAAGTTGCAATTATGCATGTAAACATTGTTTACATGTTGTTGACCTAGTCGTTACACTACTGAGACATTTCAATTGGATCATTTGACACGTTTAATGGAACGGGGCCCAAATTAACTATCCATTGTATACAAATTATTTCACACCAATAAACTAGTGTGTGTGTGTATTTGTTTGTTGTTTTTTATGTTTAATTGATGTTATTGTTTTCTTTGTAATTTATTAATTTTGCATTATCTTTTAAGTTGTATTTTATTGTAAGGGGCGCTTTTTATACAAGCTTATAGCTTTCTAAAGTGATCCCCAGTACACATTTTACACTGTATTATATCTTGTATTTTAAATTGTGAATAAAACTGAATTGAATTGAACTACGTGACAACGAAAGCGCTATATTTATCAGGGCTGCTCGTATTATTTTCCGTTTAGACCGTCGTCATGATGCCATGCCTCTTCTTAAATCCCTTCATTGGTTACCAGTCAAACAGAGGATAGTTTTTAAGATTCTATTATTTGTATATAAATTCTTCCATGATCAGGCACCAGAGTATTTTAATG